>JAJPUD010000115.1:121973-147903 GCA_023553655.1 Myrmecobius fasciatus | reverse complement strand
TTCTTTCTTTCTTTCTTTCTTTCTTTCTTTCTTTCTTTCTTTCTTTCTTTCTTTCTTTCTTTCTTTCTTTCTTTCTTTCTTTCTTTCTTTCTTTCTTTCTTTCTTTCTTTCTTTCTTTCTTTCTTCTTCTTTTCCCTCCTCCTCCTCTTCCTCCTCCTCCTCTTTCTCCTCTTCCTCCTCCTCCTCCTTCTTCTTCTCTTCCTTCTCTTCCTTCTCCTTCTTCTCTTCCTTCTCCTCCTTTTTTTCTTTCTGCTCCTCCTCCTCCTTCTTCCCCTGCTATTTCATTGGGATAGAAATGTTCTGCTGTAGAAATCCCTTCCTCCACCATAACTTCCAAGTGTTTGAGTTGCCTGGGGGGGCCCAGAAGTTAATGGTCTCCCACATAACTAGGATGTATCAGAGATGGATAAACTTTCTAACTATTATTTTATTTGTGTTTCATAAGAACCCAGGAGTGTGTTAGCCCCCTGTGGTTGATGAATATAAAAGCAAGAGCTGCAGTGATTTACTTGAGGTCACAGGGCTTCAGTCTTCTGATTCCGTGTCCTTGTGGGCTACATTACCTACCCTTGGTTCTTCCCTGCGTGATCCAATCAGCCAATCACCCTAAAACATTGTGTGAATGAAGCAGAGGCCATAAATTCTACTACTGTAATAATCTTACCCCCTACTAATGGAAGAAAAATCCTGTGTTATGAGAAATTAGGAGCTCAATGATTAAAAAAAACATGGAAGACGCACAAAATAATGAGAAATGAAATGAGCAGAACCAAAAGAACATTGTATAGAGTAACAGCAATATTACTTTAAGAATGGCTTTGAGGGAATAAGTCATTTTGACTATTATAAATACCCCAATTAACCATAAAGAACATATGAAGAAAGATTCTATCTATATCCAGAGAAAGAAATGATAAACAGAATAATCTTAGTGAGTTTGTAGTTTCATGTGCAATCGTCTTTTAAATTATCTTATGTTAGGGAAATGCTTGTTTGAATTCCATAAATTAAAAAGAAAATAATGAAAAAAAGACAAATTCTGTTTTCTCGGCACTAACCGTATTCACACAATTTGGCATCTGACATTTGGAATTCTTAGTAATATTTCATTGTGAAGACGGAGAGCAGGGAGTGAGGATGTCTCAGTGCAACCTGTCACTACCATAACTAGAAAAAGTAATTGATAATTCATCGATGCAGATGAAGAAACTGAGGTACCGAGAGGTTTGATATGTGCTCATTAGCAGAGAAGCCAAGATTAAAACTAAGATTTCTTGGTTCTCAATCCAGTGCTCGTCCTTTCCCGTGCTATCTTCATGAAACATTAAATTTCACACCACTGAAAGTGGCTCTGCTAAGCTAAGAGGGCAACGATAGAATGGGTTACAAACCTTGGAAGCAGTCTAATTTTTGAGTACTGAAGTGGATTGAAGGATGGCAGATAAATGGAAAAATCAGACTAATTAGTACTGATTTACATACACTATGAAGAGCTGGGTACCACATTTAATGAAGGGGGAGACAAGCTGGTACCCATCTAGAGGAGCCTGGGATGATGAGAGGACTGAGGCTCAGCTGAAGGCTTGGGGCAGCTTCGGGAACAAATAGAGATTTAGTAATAGAAACAATATTATTGCACGGCTAATGTGGTGGAGAATTAGACATACTCTTCCCCGAGTCTCAGAAAAACAAAAATAACATGTGGCCACAAAGGACTCATGCACCAGGTGGAGAAATGACTTCTGTACTCAGACATTTATTGGCTGTGTGATCCTGGACAAGTCAATTCACCCTGTTTACCTCAGTTTCCTCATCTGTTAAATGAGCTGGAGAAGAAAGGGGTAAACCACTCCAGCATCTTTGCCAAGATCCCAATTGGGATCATGAAGAATTAGACATGACTGCAAGCACTGAACAACAGCAAACAACAACAAAATCTATGAGTGACCAAAGAATCATAATTCTTATAGTCACTCAGTAAATTAACAACGTATCGGTAAGGGGTAGAACTGCAATGCACAATTGAGGGCACGCAGAAATGTCTACCGAGGAGCAGTATCTCTGTCCTGATTACTTTTCTCATGAAATGGTAGTTCTAACATTGAGATAAAACAGAAAAAATGAACAAAGTGATGAGGGATAAAAAGGCAACAGTAGAAATCGTCCAGAAGAAGATGGTTAAACTTGCTATTTTAGACATTTTAATTCCAGGGGAAAACAAAGAGATTTAAAGAAAGAATGAATAAAGTATACAGACCCTGAAACAGAGTAAAAAAGCTCAAAATAGGAAAGGAACAGAATTAAGACAAAATAAGATAATCTGAAAGAAGGTGACAATAAAAAACCCTACTAGTTTTGAAGAATATTACTAAATATACAAATTTAGGAAAACATGAATCTTTTATAGCATTAAATCTAAATGGATTAAACATGCTAATAGAACAAATGAGTGATAGGTTAGATAATGCAAAACCTCACGATTTATTGCTTACAAGAAACAACTGTTTTAAAAAAAAGATGAACAATAAAACTAGAACATCAAATAAATCAAAAGGCAAGCCTTATAATAATGCTCCAAATGGTTTATCATTGAATTTAACGAAGGAAAAATTAGTTGAATTTCAAAAAATATATAGATAGTAACCCAATGGTAGTTGTTATTCAGTTATTTTCATTGTCCAACTCCTTGTGACCCATTTGGAGTTTTCTTGGCAGAGATACAAAGAGGTCCCCCATTTTCTTCCCCAGCTCATTTTACTGATGAGGAAACTGAGGCAGAGTGAAGTGATTTTCCTAGGGTCACACAGATAATCAGTCTCTGAGGTTGGACTTGAAGTTAGGTGCCCTGACTCCAGGTTCAGAATTCTATTCACCTAGATGACCCACAATGTTAGTAAGAAAATTTAATATTCCTTTCTCAGAATTGGACAAATACAAAAAAGATAAGCCAAAGGGAAAATATAGAATTAAAGAAATAGATTGAGAAATTGGAGCTAAAACACTTATTTTGACTTCTGCATGGGACCACGAAATAAAATACAAATTGCTTAGCATCTTAGGGAATTTTGATAAAAACTGACCTTGTTTTAGGGCACAAATTGCAAATAAGTGTAAAAAGACACAAGTATATGCTTTACATACCATAATGCATAAAATGTGAACAAACCCATAGAGTTTAAGCAAAAGACATAGATATAATGGAGATTTAAAAAATGAAATCGTAAGCAGTGAGTAAGTACTCCTGTGCTGGATTTCTGCATTTCGTTTTGGAAGTGCAGAAAAAAAGCAGAATGCTCTTGTTTCATTTTTTCTAGGTTTTATTGATGCATTCTGTTTTCATATCACAATGACTTCCTGTTACACCACCTCTGTTGAATAATCTTTTATAAAAGAAAAAGAGTTAGGAAAAAACCAACTAAAAAAATGAACCAGTCTGACCCCATATGCAAAATTCCATATTCTCAATCCCATATGTCTCTTCTATGCAGAAGGAAGTATATTTCATCATCTGTTCTTGGGACCAAGATAGGGAAATTACAATTATTCAGAGTTTGGATGATTTTTAGAGTTGTTTTTGTTCATAATGTAGTCTTTTTTTTTAAATGCCCTCTTCATTCTTTTTACTTCCGTTTTCTTCAGATTATACGGGATTTCCTGTGCTCCTGGGCAAATTTCCCATGCCATTTCTCATGAACTGCCCTTTTCAATATATGTGCATAAAAGATTTGATTTTCGAGCTCCCCCTCGTCTTCATTCCCAGTTTACTATTCGCTTTTATTTTAGTTCTGGCAATGCAATATGTGACTCAAATGTTACTAAACACTTGGGAGTGCCCTGCTCCCCTGAACCCCTGAGTCAGCAGGTGAATGAAACCTCAAAGAGCCAAGAGTTGTTACACACTGAGCTTCCTCCCCCTTTATCTTAATTAGGCATTTTCTCCATGACCCAAATTGGGATTTATTCCATAATGCAAGCCTCCTTTTGCGTGCAGTGCATCCAATAAATTCATCCTCTGATGCTCCAGTATAATCCTACTTTCTCAGAGGAAGTAACAAAGGAGCTCAGGCTTTGGCAGGTCCTGTCAAACTGGAAAAGCTTCAATACCTACCCAGGGTTAGGTGATTAAGGAAAGACCAGACGGGCAAAGTGTTGCAAGACCCGTCGCCAGGCGGATGGCCCCAGTGTTATGGATTGTGTGGGGGCATGGCGAAATCCAGCTGTGTGATGTCTTGGATTGCAGGCACCAGCCAGTAGTGGGGGCAGAATTCAGGGTGGCTGGAAGGGAAGCTTCCTTATTTCTTGTAAACTGTCCCTATTGCACCTATCAGTAGAAGCAAGACTTTAAGGAGATGGTGAGAAGATCCCTATGATGGTCAGAATGATGTATCAACAACAATAGAAATACTGCTTACGAAAGACACAATTAGAGAGAAAGCACTTGGATGAAATGTCAAATGACTCTCTAAATTGCTTGGAACTATCCCAATGAGGTTCTTGAAGGAAAAGTGTCCAGCTGCTATCAACAGGTAGCTGAGCCCAAGAAGTCTCCCCACTCTCTGTCCATCCCCCTAGACATCCAGTGCTGCTTCCAGCCTTTCCCCCAACCCATCCTTTTGGGAAGTCATTGGTCTGGGAGCCAGACATTTCCACCAGCTGCCATTCACAGGGCAGGTAAACCAGTCTAGCCGAAACAGCAAGGTATACAGACGAGAGAGAGCATGTGCCGAGCAAGTCAGACCACTGCTAGCACCTGGACCACTACGTCCCCTCAGATTCTGATGGAAATAGCCCAGTATCCTGAAGAAATATGAATGCTTTCAGCCCAGAGTCTGTCCAGTGTTCTGAGAAACTATCCCTGCAGCAATACATCCATCTTGTTCGAGCCAAAGCTTTTGGAATTTGGGGTTCAAGTTCCATATGAAGAACCATCCAGAAAATCGTTTGGACCCAGAAATTGGGAACTAAGCATCCAAAGCAGATGGGGGGGATGGACCCAAATGAACCCAACTGTGGGATTCTAGCTATTACCTGGACAAAGCCAGACTACCAGGGGTCGAAAAATGAAGGGGAGGAAGAAGTTTGCATGGCTTTTTCTTGGAATCTAACTGGGAAAGTGGAGAGAAATATAGGATGATAGTTTGAGAGAACGGCAGAGTTAAGGGAAAGGTAAACCTAAGTGTTTTTCCCCTAGAACATTGGCAAAGAGTTAGTAGAAAGGGAGAGATTGAAAATGAGAACATGATGTTGGATGAGAGAGTTGGATGGTGCTGGAAGCTTCCTTCCTGATGAGGGTGGATAAGACTTGTAGGTGTGGGCTTCTTCCTGGAGGGATGCAGGATTCTGGGGGGCTGCTGACTGCTGAATCATACAGAGTTCCAACTCTGTATTTGGAGATGAATAATGACTTTTCTTCCTTCAAATGCCTTAAAACACAAAGTATATTCTGCCAAGTATTTGCCCCTTGATGTTTAAAATCACATTTTAAGGGAAATAACTTTTCTAAATTTCTGATTCACTTAGGCTCAGATCATTACAATACCATTTAAGAGTAAGTTGGTATCTAATAAGGTTTTCTAGCTTATTTAATGACTTGTAAAAATTATATTTTTTCAAATGCCCAAAGTTTCAGTTTAAATGCTGAACTCCAGAATCATGAGTTCTGACTGGAATTGAAACTTGACCAAAAAAGCCTGCAAATCAGAAGAAAATTAAATGTTAAATTTAAAAAATGGTAGAAAAAGAAAATGGAGGATCTTTAGGGATCATCCACATTAACCTCTTCATTTATCAATAAGGAAACTGAGGACAAGAGAGAAAAAGTATCTTGTCTAAAGCCACAAGCCATCCCTTTCCAAATCTCACTTGACTTATTAAAGGTCAATGCCCATCAATAGGCTGTGAGAATGTCTAATGCCCCTGAGGGAGTAATTGCCCTTGGTTCTCTCCGTTAGGAAGAGATTGATCTGTTTTTTCTCTTCAGAACATTCAGGAGGAATGACCTCCAAGGTCTCTCGTAGCTCTCTGATAACCCTGTCTAGAGAGGGATGTTCTCCTGGACAGGGAGAATAACTTTTAAGCAGCAGGAGTGAGATGCAGTTAGATGGCACAGTGGGCAGAGGGCTGGACCTTCCTGAAGTCAGGAAGACCAAAGTACAAATCCAATTGTGGGCACTAGTATCGTGTGATCCTGAGAAAGTCAATTCATTTTTCTTTACTCAACTGTATAATGGGGATAACAACAGCAGGGTTGTTGTGAGGATCAAATGAAGTATTTATAGAGGACTTAGCATAGTGCCTGGCACACAGTAGGTACTTAACATGTCCCCTTCTTTCCCCTTTCTCCCTCAAGCTATGGACTCTGTCTGTGACTCCAGGAGAGAAGAACCCAAAGCACAATTTCTCATAGAAATAGTGTGATCCTTGTCACTCAGCAGTTGTAATAATAATAATTCAGAATTACCACAAGTTAACACATATCACTTGGTTATAATATACTTTACAGAGCTGATGTCATTTGATTTTCACATCATCCTGGTGAGGTGATTGCTGCAGTGCAGGTTTTATTCTATCCATTTGACAAATGAAGGTTAGGTGACTTAAAGTGGCAGAATTTGAACCCACATCCTTCCAGTACCGACTCCTTGTGATCCAAGGTATCAGCTAGCCTTCCTAGCTTGGTCCCAACTTCAACTTTGGTCAGCCATACTGACCTTCCTGCTCTTCTTCCAGTGCAGCTGTTGTTCTGTCTGTCTGTCTGGGTCTCTCAGCAAAGGGCCTGGCACATAGGGAGCATTTAAGAAATGGGTTTTGACTGAGTCAGCAGGGTGAATCCCTCCCATGTGGCTCATCCCTCTGTAACTAGCCCAGATCCAGCACTTCAGCTCTCCCTGCCTTGATGGCGGGGACTGCTCGGCTGCCCTCACCCCCTTCTCAAAACCCCTTCTTGTCTTCCCACTTGTTTTTCGGGGATTGATAATGACATCAGTGCTGCTCTTTGGCCACGCTCCTAATCCCCGTGTTTCTGCATTTTATATGACATCAACACATTTTATCTTTTATTAATATTCTTCTCTAGTTTGAAGGGAGGGTCAAAATATCCTATGAGGATTTTCCAGCTCTCAAGGGTCCCAGTGCCCCAACTCCCTCGAAGGGGAAGGGAAAACTTCTATATATTTATTGATGTTCATGCATACTGTCCCCCCAATACATTTCACCCCAAAAAGGTCCTAGAATTCCCAGACTGGCTATTTGTTTACAGGTTTACTTGTCTTTGTAAGCTCAGCACTTTGGACAGGGGCTGACCCCCTTGTAGGGTCACTACTTCCACCTCGACCTGTCTCAGTTTCACCAGAATGAGAGGGTTGGACCCAGAGCTTTCCTGCCGGCTGACAGTCAATTACTGGAGTAAAATAATTCTCACTAAGGTGTGAGTGACTTAATCTCCTCTAGTGGGTGGATATTTGCATTGGTTTTTTACGGTGCAGATTGTTAAGCCCAGAGAATCTTTAATTAGAATTGTAGACCATTAGAAGTAGGTCATCTAGTTCTCCCTCCCACCTAATTCAAGAATTCTCTCCCGATACCCATGGCAGGGTGGGCAGTCTCTGCCTGCCTACTTCCAGGGACAGGGTGCTCATTTCCTTATGAGACAACGCATTCCATTTTAAATACAGCAGTCATAATTATAGCTCTATTCCTTCCTCTTCCTTACACTGTCATCAAATCTGTCTCTCCAGAACTTCCCCAAACAGGCCTGTTGTCCTTCCATGGCATTTCAGAAGCAAAGTAAAAGATGAGTAAGAAAGGACAGAGGAGGAATGAAAAAAAATGGGTGTGCTTATTGGGGGTGTGTGGGGTGGGGAGAACTTTAATTGGGCTCCAACGACCTTTGGCTTCTGCCTCATTTCCCCCATTTTTTCCACTCTGGTTCATGGATATAGGGGACTAGTTAATATGGAACTGGATTCTAATCCACATCCTGCCACTAATTAGCTGTGTGGCTTTAAACATATTATTTCCCTCTCTGGGCGTTCCCTTCTAATTCTGTGAAGGGAGAAGGAAGAAGCTTGGATTACTCAAGCTCATGGCTCTAGAATTCAAGGAGTCTGTGACCCTGTAGGTGAACTGTGGAAGAATTCACTTTCAGAATAAGTAATGAATGTGCTGGGAAGATAACCAAAGGGCAAGAGACAAAAAACTCCTGAGAACAACAGACAGAATAAGTAGATGGATGATTTTTTTCTCCTCCAGGAACAAAGTGTTTAAAACCCCAGTAGCATCCTTACCCCTGAATGACTCATCTTTGATCTCTCCCTCTCTACAGATTGCACCCCTTCAGCCTGCAAAGATGTCACTGCCTTCCCCTGATCATTTCAAGTAGCTACCTTCCCCTTCTGGGCTAAACTTCTCATCTGGAATACAATATCCGAATATAACTCAGATCCCTATAGAAAAGATGAAAGACCCTTGGCTCCTTTGCAAGCACTCAGACTAACAATGCTTCAAAAATAGCATGAGTTTTATTTAATCTGATGAAAATATGAAACACGATGGATTTCCCTATGAATAAAGTAAGTCTAAAGTTCTTGCAGGTAAGTCTCCATATCAATACAGATCTTCAAACTTACAATAATATCCCAAGTTTGAAAATTATGGGATACATGTTTTCTGGATTCTTAAAAATACTCTTACTTGATTTGACCATTTCTGTTAGCTGTACTCCTCCCTTTCTTTGAGAAAGCCTAAATTTCTAATTTGCTGAGAAAACCACTTAGATTTGGTTATTCCCCTTCTCTCTTTCTCTTCCTAATCTTCATGCAATCTGACTTTAACAATATCATCCAACTAAAAATAGCCTCTCCAAAAATGACCTCTTTATTTTTTATTAATTTTTTCTTTGCTCTTGGGTTATAGCTCTTTTTTAAAACAAGTTTTATCTTTCCAAATACATACAAAGATAGCTTTCAACATTCACCTTTGTGAAACCTTGTGCTCCAAATGTTTCTCCCTCTTTCCCTCCTTCCTCTCTCCCCAAGGCAGTAAGTAATCCAACATATGTCAAACATGTACAATTCTTCTAAACATATTTTCATGTTCATCATGCTGCCTAAGAAAAATTGATCAAAAAGGAAAAAAAACACAAGAAAAACAAACAACCAAACA
Source organism: Myrmecobius fasciatus (assembly GCA_023553655.1). Classification (NCBI taxonomy): domain Eukaryota; kingdom Metazoa; phylum Chordata; class Mammalia; order Dasyuromorphia; family Myrmecobiidae; genus Myrmecobius; species Myrmecobius fasciatus. Next base: position 138,741 of record JAJPUD010000115.1, on the reverse strand, counting down.
ACACCAAAAGGTGAAAATACTATGATTTGATCCACATTCAGTTTCCATAGTTCTGTCTCTGGAGGGGTATGGCACTTTCCATCCCAGGTCTATTGGAATTGCCTTGGATCATTGCATTGTTGAAAAGAACCAAGTGCATCACAATTGCTCATCACAAAATTTTGGGGTTGCAATGTGCAATGTTCTCTTGGTTCTGCTCACTTCTCTCAGCCTCAGCTCATGTCAGTCTTTCTGAAATCATCCTGCTTATCATTTCTTATAGAACAATGATATTCCATAAGATTCATATACCGTAACTTATTCAGCCACTCTCCAGCTGATGGGCAGCCACTCAGTTTCTGGTTCCCTGCCACTACACAAAGGGCTGCCACAAACGTTTTTGCACACATGGGTCCTTTCCCCACTTTTGAGACAATTATCTCTTTATTGCTAAAGCTTTTCCCAATCTCCATCCCTTTTACATTGTTGCAGGCTTTTACATTGTTGACCATCCTCTTCTCTGGGACATCCTCTGTTCTATTTCTTTTCTTTTCTTTTTTTTTTTTTTTGCTTTTTCTGAGGCAGTTGGGGTTAAGTGACTTGCCCAGGGTCACACAGCTAGGGAATATTAAGTGTCTGAGACCAGATTTGAACTCAGGTGCTCCTGACTTCAGGGCTGGTGCTCTATCCACTGCACCATCTAGCTGCTCCTGTTCTCTTATTTCTTTGGCACAATGCTGATTATTAGTTTTCCTGCTTCATATCAGCCCACTCTTTCTTTGTGTTCTTAGTTGGATCTTCATACATCTTAGACTCCCTAGCTATTCATGCTTTTTGCTCCTGAGTCCTCTTCCCTTTTTTTTTCCACATGAGAGATGTTAAGCTTTTTTGTGTCATGGATCCCTTTGGCAGTCAGGCAAAGACTATGGGCACTTCAGTAAAAAAAAAAAAGCCTTTTTAAATGTATGAAATAAAATATAAAAGCTAACAAGGAATCAAATTATATTGAAATATAATTTCCAAAATATATGTCAATGTAAAAAAAGTTCATAGATTCTAGGTTAAGACTCTTACCATATCAAACTCAGCAACCTCATTACCTCCCTTGAATTTAGTTTTCATGTCTATGCAGATGATTCCCAGCTCTAAATTGCTAGCCCGGGTCTCTCCTGAGCTCCATTCCCACAGCACCAACTGTTTTTTGAACCTCTCCAATTAGGTAATTCTTTTTCCAAACAGAATTCAGTATTTTCTTCCTTAAACTCTCCCCTCTCTAACTTCCTGATTTCTTTGGAGGGGAGCAGTACTTTCCCAGCCACCCAGGCTTGCAAACTGTTCCATCCTCATCCTTACTCAGGTCACATATCCAATCAGTTACTGGATCCCATGGCTTCCACCACTAAACACCTTTGGTGTATTATTCCTTTTCCTCTACTCCATACTCCCTCTTGTAAGCCCTCATCTCCTTTTGCCTAAACTGGGACAACAGCCAGCTTCCATCCTCAAATCTCTCCCTGCTCTAATCAATATTAGGAAATTAATTATTTAATGAATTAAAAATAAATTAGGGAAACCAAAACGATTTTCCTAAAATATCAGGCTGACTCTGACATCGCCACTCTTCACAGATTCCAGTGTCTCCATCACTTCCAAGACCAAATGAAGCCTGCTCTGGACTGGTTGGCAAAAGAGCAGCAGGATTATTCCAAAGAGCAGCAAGATTATTCCTTTTCTCCAGCACGCACCCACCCAGGCTAACAAACACAGATCCTATTGAAGGTGCTTCTGTCATTTCGAACCCAGGAAGGCAGAGAGCCAGGGAGGAGGGCGTACTGTGGCCTTTGGAGTCCATGGCACTGGCACAAAGAAACTTTCTTTCTGACCAGGGGAGGGATTAGAACCTTATTTGCTGCCATTCAAGGGTAATGGTCAAGGATTGTGACTATGATATGGGTAACTTATAGGAACTTATACAATATTTTCTAATGAAACAGGTGTTTTTTATGGAAACTTTAGGAACACACACACACACACACACACACACACACACACACACACCCTACACTAGTATAATAGAAAAACCATTGGCTCTGGAATAAGAAAATTTTGACTTTCTCAATGACTCAGTAATTATGTGAGTTTGGGTATATGTCTTCTGCTAACAATTACAATTCACAACCTTTCATTTTTTAAAAGCAGTTATTTTACTGTGCTGATCCCTGTTTCCTGTTGTCCCATACGTGTACATGATATACACAGGGTGTCCCAAAAGTCTTAGCACAGTTTTAAGCACTTGTGCATATACATTCATCAGTTACAAGTAGATTTATTATGTTTACACATCTACGTATATAAAAATATATGGGATAGAAATTCGATTTGTAATTTCATGGGTATAGGGAGCTTTCATATGGAAAGAGTCCTTCCACCAAGGCAGGTGGGCATCTGCTCTGCGAGTCACAGCCACTGGGAGTTTGCTGGAGTACCGGGCAGTAACAGGTTCTCAGTCAGTAGAGATAAGAAATGAAACTGGAGCCTCTATTTTCCTGGTTCTGATCCCAGTTTTCTATCAGCTACTCTACAAGTAATTGTAAAGTTATCTACTTAGATTGATACTGGCCTCAGTTTTCCTTCTTTCTTTGAAATAACTGTTATTTTCTCCTGGTTTTTGACCTCAACATTTGGCATTCTATTGTGGGCTGTGTCAGATTTCAGAACTGGAAATTTCCTTTCCTTTTGGAGTTTGTGGTGGATACTATATTTAAGAAATATCCAGCTTCTATGTCTATATAGTTCAGTGGGAAAACATTAGATCAGGTCCCATATGGCTTGGGTTCAAATCTTACCTTTGCCACATTTAACCTTTCTGAGCCTCAACTTTTTCATCTGCAAAAGGAGGAGAAAGATAAAATAGACTTCCTTGAAGATCCTCATACCATCCTCAGCACTGATCCCATTAGAACTTGGACTTCATTCCCCTTCAGCTGCTCTGTTGGTTTTTACTCCACAAACACCAATGCCCCTGCCAGTTCCCTTCCTGCACTTTCCCAACTGCTTTTCATCTCCTTTTATATATTGTCTTTCTCCATGAGATTGGAAGCTCCTTGAGGACAGGGATGGTCTCCCGTTCCTTTGGTTCCACCAATTAATAGTACAATACCTGACACATAGTAGGTGCTTAATAAATATTTATTGGCTACTGCCTCTACTCCCCATCCCCTTGGCTCTGAGAAGTGAACCTCCAGCTACTTCTTAGCAATCTCCTCATCCAATCATTTTTTCCTCCAGAATCTTGGATTTTACTCAAGGAACTTTTGGCTTTGATAGTTGCCATACCACTTCTTGCTGATTCCCTCCCATAATGCAGTATATTTTCCTTCCCTCCAACCTTTTCAGCATCCCTTGAGGATCTGTCTTTCTCAGATAGAATGTAATTTCCCTTAGGACAGCAGGGACCATCTTGCTTGCTTGTATTTGTTTTCTCAGCATTGTAGTACAAGGCCTTACACATAGTAAGCACTTAATGTGCCTTCTTCCTATCTGTCTCTAGTTCTGTTTTTACCTCTCTGTTCAGGTCTGTCTCTATAATTTCTATTTCTCATCTATTTCTCCACTTGTCTCTCTGTCTAAATACACGAGCCTTTGACTAGATAATCTCTAAAGTCCCTTCCAGCTATAATCTCATGATCCCAATGTAGTGTATCACTGTCCCTGAGTCAAAATGTGGGCCAAGTGATTTCTTATTTTTGATGCTGACTTGGCTTTGGGGGTTGGGAAGCATTGCCACTCAGTACTAGATGGCTTTTTATCACCAGTGGTACTGACATGTTGGCCATAACTGGGATATAGTAGAATTATTTTGAGGATTGTGATATTTATAAATGAAATAAATGGAGGACTGGGGGATGGTGGATAGATTCCTTTCCCTTCTCAAGGCTCTTTCTGCTGCTTTAATCCTTTCCATAACTTTGCTTTGTCAGTTAATTTGGCTAGAATGAACCAGTGCCATTAATAGGGTATTAGGGTCCTAGAGTCTTCAGTGAGAGTGAAGAAACAGGCTTGACATGATAATACAGAAGGAGGCAGCTTGGTTTAGTGGCAAAATCCATGGAGGAGGAACAGGAGAAATGGGTTTGATCCTAATTCTGCCAGAGTGGATCACTGTGAGCAAATTGCTTCACCGTAGCCTCAAAATAAGGAAGCAGAACTTTATGGTATATGAAGTTCCTTCCCCCACTAAGACTCTCTGGTTTTAGGAAACCCTTATCATTTGTATGTTGCCAATTTCGAATATTCACAATGTGTGTATGTGCATTTGTGTGTGCACACGTGAGTGTGTGTGTCTATATCCCTTCCTGATTCCCTCCAAGCTCATGGCCAGTTTTGGGAGAAGCTCATGTGTGATTCAGACAGAGAGATGAGCCACCACCATATAATAAAATAACTGGAGATATCTCTAGGAGAATAACGAAGGTTGAATATATGTTCTCAGGAGAATCAGCCTGCTCATCATTTCTTTTTTTCTTTTTTTTAATTAAAGCTTTTTCTTTTCAAAACATAGGCATAGATAATTTTCAACATTCATCCTTGCAAAACCCTGTGTTCCAATTTTTTTCTCCCTCCCTTCCCCCCGCCTCCTCATCCTAGATGGCAAGTAATCCAACATATGTTAAACATCCTGTTGATCATTTCTTACAGAACAATAATATTCCCTGACATTCATATTCCATAACTCATTCAGCCATTCTCCCACTGATGGGCATCCCTTCAGTTTCCAGTTTCTTGCCACAACAAAAAGGGCCGCCACAAACATTTTACACATGTAGGTCCCTTTCCCTCCTTTAAGATCTCTTTCAGATACAGACCCAGTGGTACCTTCTGTACCACTCTATGATGACAAACCAGCTTTGGTTTTTTTTTTTGCCCACCCCTCCCTGAATTACTGTTCTTCCTTCTGAGCTCCAACTCTGCTTGGGGACCCACCCCCTGAATCTCTCTCTCGCTTCCTCTGGTGGATTCCTGCTCTGGTCTTTGGACTGTGTCCCTGGCTGTTCTTTGGGATGGGTCACTGTGCTTGGACTTTGCTAGTCCTGAGTTGTTTCCAAGTTTTTGCTGCATGGTCTCTGCTGCCAGGCAATCTTCCATTAATGCCAGGTCTTCTGGGCTCCCTGCCCAGCAGGGTAAAAGACTTGGGGAGAGAGCCTTCCTACTCTCCTGCAGTTCACACAAAATAGCTTACCTCTATTCCAACTCAGCCAGTTTTGCTCCCCCCGACAAACACCCAGTGAGGAAAGAGAATTCCTCATGTCCAGGGAAGCAAAACACTAAAACAAATAAGCAAAGAGAGGCACTAATAGTAGTTACCCTGTTAAGACAGCAACAGTTGAAAAAATAGCCTTTTCCTGGTCGCCACCCCCAAACTCTGACCTGGGACTTGTGGCCATACTCACTATTATTAGCAGAACTGTATGTGGAGCCCATGGCTCCAGGTTACCCTGCCTCCTAGAGACTAGGTTAGCTCTTTTATGAAGGGCTGCCCACTCCTGCATGTTCCAAGCCGAACTTTTATGCCCATCCCTCTTTGCCACTTTCTTCTCCCCCAGACCTTCCCAGCCCAAATCAGCTGCCTTTTGGATGAGTGTCTCTGAACCTATATGTGTAGCTCATTGAATTGAACTTTGCTTTATGGTGCTTTCAGATAGTATGATTTTATTTTATCTTATCTTTTTTTTTTTTTTTTTACAAATTGAAGGTTTGTGTCAATCCTGCATAAAGCAAGTTTACTGACATCATTTTCCCAAAAGCATGTGCCCACATTACATCTCTGTATTACATTTTGATAATTCTTGTACCATTTCAAACTCTTTCATTATTATTATTATATCTGTAACGGTGATGTGTGATGAGTGATTTTTGATGTTATTATTAAAATTGTTTTGGGACACCACAACCTGCATCCACATAAGATGGCAAACTTTATCAATAAATGTAGGTTCTGAGTGCTTCACCAACCAGCCATTCCCTCACCTCTCTCCCTTTCCTCTGGCTTCCCTATTCCCTGAAACACAATCATATTGAAATTAGCTCAATGAATAAATTTACAATGCTCTTTAAGCATTCAAGTGAAAGGAAGAGTTAAAAAACGTGGCAAATTTTATTCTTGTCTTATTTTTTAAAAATGTTATAGCCACCCTCATTTTCAGCAACCATCATCCTAACAGTCAGCAGCCAACAACATGGAGGCCAGATCCTTAACCAACAAAGAGATTGCGTGATTTGCTGAAGGTTTAGATGATAGTTGGAATTTTTAAATAATAAAGCATTTTAAAATAAAAATACATACATTGTTTTTAAGATATAATGCTATAGCTCACATAATAGACTGCATTATAGTATAAATATAATTTTTATATGCACTAGGAACCCAATGAATTCGTGTGATTTGCTTTCTTTCTATATTCACTTTATGGCGGTGGTCTGGAGCTGAACCTATAATATCTCTGAGATATGCCAGTCCTTAAGAACTTTCATTTATCTCAATGTTTCTTTTTTGTTTTGTTTTTTCCTTAGGTATTTTATCTTTTTTGTTATTGATTATTTTTGTTATTACATCACAGTATTTTCTAAATGTATTCCTCCCGTCTCTAGCAAACCATCCCTTATGTTGCAGATTAAAAAGACAAGAGGAAAATAAAGGTTCAGCAAAATTGCTGCACACATTAAATTTGTATGATAGTTTATACAATATTTTACCCTTTCACATTAAACAAAAATTATTGATTTCCTTTTGTTTCTCATCACTTTTATTTCCACATGCATATTCCTCATTGGGTCTTTCATTTGTTATTAAATACAGCAAAACCAATAAGCAACTGGGTGGCTCAGAGAATAGAGCACTGGGCTTATAGTAAGGAAGAACTGAGTTCAAATATGGCCACAGATGTGTACTAGCTGTGTGACCCTGGGCAAGTCACAACCCCTATTACCTTAATCCATTGGAGAGGTAAATGGTAAACCAATCCAGTATTTATATTTTAACATGAAAACCCCCAAGGAGACTGTGGTCTGCAGGGTCACAAAGAATCAGACTCCACCAAACCACAGCAAAATTGCCCCACACAATGAATATGTCTGGAAATGAATGCATTACTCTATACTCCCAGGCTACCGTGAGCACATCTTGTATGAAAGGGAAGGGTGCTGTCATTTCTTTTCTAGAGTAAAGATTTGTTAACAATTATATGGCATTAGATTACCTGTCAGTTTTTGTCTCCTTTTTTGTTATTGTTGTCATTGTGTATGTTGTTTTTCAGATTCTACATACTTCTTTCTGCATAAGTTTATACAAAGATTTCTTTGAGTTTTTCATATTCTTCCTTTCTTTTGGTGTAATATGATTCCAATAAATGGGCATTCACTTTGTTTCCATTTCTTTGCTAGCACAAGTAGTTTGCCACTGATATTTTGTTTTACATGGAACTTTTTTGTTTTGTTTTGTTTTTGACCTTCTTGTTGGCATTATATTCAGGTGTCCTGCACTTTTTGACTCTCCTTTAGGAGAATATAAGTGAATGATCTGTCTAGCCAAATGACACTAAAGCCCGTATAGGAAAATACTATTATACTGATGTAATGCATTAATTTATGCTCTGGAATATGAACTTTGTGAGACAGAAAGAATGGGGATTATGAATCTTATTTTCTTTTTATTTATTTTAAAGGTTGTTCATGCTTTTTGTTTTCCATCAGCTGTTTCTGATCTACTCAACCTACTGAACAAAGAAAACAGTTAACCAGAGACTATAAACAGAATGTTTGTATCTTACATAGTATAGAGCATTCTGTTGCCTTAGTCCCCAATCTCTTAACTAAGAGGAGAAACATACATTTCTTCATCTGTTTTACAAAATCACAATTGGTCACTGTAATGAAGTTAAGGGTTTCCTTTAAGCATTTCATTTATGTTATTTAAATTATTTAACATATTGTTCTGGCCCTTGTTTACTTCATGATGTATCATTTTATATGTATTTCCATGTTTCTCTGAATTACTAATATTTGTTATCTCTAAAGGGACAATAATACTCTATCATCTTATTATACCACAATCTGTTACTTATTTCCCTTTCCATCATAAGACCCATTTGACAAAGGAGAAAATGGAGATTCTGAAAGGCCATGTTGTTGCTAAAAAAGGGGGGGCAGAGTTGGGATGAGAAGCCAGCTTAAGTCCCCAGTTTCTAGTCCATTCTGCTCCCCTGTGACTATTCAGAAGATCCAGGAGCTGTCCAACATGCCCAGGAGCATGCCCGCAAACTGCATTCACCTTTCTCATCTTTTGTCGCTTTGGGGAGCACCACAGAGTAGGAATAGAGTTATGAAATCTTTTTCAGACACTGAGCTAGATCCCTTTATAGATTCTTTACAACGAATGAGAGACAGAATACATAGTCAGTGGGTTGGGGATGATAGAATAGAGAAAAATGGGAGAATGAGAGGGCAAAATAATTAGATCCATTAAAAATAAATTGCTCCAAAGCAAATCTGAAATTAAGTGGTATTTAAAAGTTATCTTGTTTATGTCTAAACCAGGGGTTCTTAAAGTTTTTTGTTTTGTTTTATTTTGTTTTGTATTTAAAGATCCCTCTGTCATTCTGGCAAAACCTCTGCCCCCTTCTCATAATAATGCTTCTAAATGCATTTAAAACACCAACAACATAGCCTTACCAAGGAAACATATCAAAGGGAAATATGGTTTTCTTTGTGGATGTTTTTAAGTTCTAGAACCCTAGGCTGAGCCCTCCTGCTAAGTGGATGGGAAGAGGAACCCTCATTTACAACTCAAAATGGCATCATTATGCTTCAAGGATCCTCAGTTGCAAGGCTGCTCTGTCCATTGACGCCCACCAGAGCACAAGGACACTACAACTAAGCAGAGTGACTTTTCAAGTTGTTGTGTCCCCAAATCTACCACTGACTGGATCCTCACCATCTTTTTGGGGGTGAACTTTCAAACTTAATGGGGCTGATCCTTGGATGACTGACACACAGTTCAAGGTTTAAAGCCTTCCCAGTCTGGACAGGTCATACACTGCTTTGCAGTGGCTGGGGTCATCTCCATGCCATGAGGATGAATTAGAATAAAACTCCGGGGAAGGGCTGCCTTGTACCCTGACAATCACAAAATTGCCATTAGACACAAATGACCAGAAAGCCTCCAGCTGGATAAGGGGAGCTCAAGGCATCCCTTAAATGTCCTGTGTAAGAACGGGAGACACACATCCTGGGCCTGGGGACGGCTTGCTCGGGACATTCTGCGGCAGCAGCTTCCAAATGCACAAATGAGCTGCAATGTTGGGTTTCTAATTAGACAACTGCCTGTGATGCTCCATAATTATGTCTGTCACAAAGCGCCGCAGTGCGGGGAGGACGGCCGCAGTGCGGGGAGGACGGCCGCAGTGCGGGGAAACAGCCATTAATAAGGATCGGGCGGTGTAGGGAGGGCGTTACCCTGGAATGGGCAACAATAAGCCCATCCCAGCCCGAGAAGGGAAAACAGCTTCTTGGTCCAGAGCATTTTCCTCTGGCTTCCTCCTTGCTGAGTCACTGCAGTGTATCTGAGAGCTGGAGAAGCAATGGGAGGGCCTGGCTCAGAGCCAAGAGGAGTCTGTGTGTGTGTGTGTGTGTGTGTGTGTGTGTGTGTGTGTGAGTGTGAGTGTGTGTGAGTGTGTGTGAATGTGTGTGAATGTGAGTGTGTGTGTGAATGTGTGAGTGTGAGTGTGTGTGAATGTGTGTGTGTTAATGTGCATGTGTGAGTGTGTTCATGTGTATTGATGTGCATGTGTGAGTGTGTGCATATGTGTTAATGTGCACCGAGTGTGAGTGTGTTAGTGCGAATGCACTGTATGCTCATGTGTGTGTAAGTGTAACTGTGGTAATTATGTGTGCACATATGTGCATGTGTGTGTGTGAGTGTGACTGTTAATGTGCACTGTGTGTGTGTGTGGGAGTGTGGGAGTGTGTTGGGGGGACTCTTTCCCTGGGGAGTTGTGGGGATTCCCCTACATCGCTCAGGGCGCCGGCCCCTGTCCCAGACTGCTTCCGGCCGCCGGCCCCCACTGTCCTTGGGGCTGTCTCCGAAGTGGAGGAAGAACTTTTGGAGCACTCGGGGAGAAGCACCTGTTCCTGAGCTCTCTTGGCTCGGAGCGCCCCAATTGCCGCTGGCTGGCTGGACAGCTCCCTCTGCTCCTCCACCTGCTTCTCTGTTCTCGCCGACCCCTTTCCTTAGTTCCCACCCGGGGTAGTCCTCCCCAGGTCCTCCCCACCTGGAACGCCCTCCTCCCTTCTTCTCCACATAATCACCCACTCAAAGCGAGCTCCAAGTCTCTGCCCGGAGGGGGGAAACTTGGCCAGGTCTCCCCTCCGGCCCCTCCGGCTCCTCTCTGCTGAGCAGCAGTGGTCTGGGCGGCACCAGTTAGTTTAGTTTCCTGGAAACAGGGTCGACTTAGAATTGGAAAGCCATCTTGTTATCCTGGCAGCAGCCCCCTCTTTCCGGGTCTCGGGTTCTACAGACTAACTATGGATCAGGCGGCCGCTCCAGCTTTCCCACACTAGGTCCTACTAGCCCTTTAACTCCCGCATTTCATGTTTCCTAAGGACTTCTCCAGCCTAGCGTTCTAATATTCTGTTTTTAAAGGGCTTCTCTCAGGCTCTACAATGCAACACTGTCCAATCCTACAACCTATGACCTCTGCTTTAAACACCCTCAGTGGCTCCTGAAATTTTAATATTGTGTCACCAAGTGCCAACTGGCCATTTCGAATCAAACGTCCCAGAGGGATCGTGACCCCAACATTTCCACAAAGAAACTTCCTCTCTCTCTCCCAGAGCCATCCTCTTCCCAATTTTCCTCTCTCTCTCTCTCTCTCTCTCTCTCTCTCTCTCTCTCTCTCTCTCTCTCTCTCTCTCTCTCAGGTCCTGCCATTCTTCTGCTCTCCCAGATCCATAGTGCCAGCATCATCCTGGACTTCTCACTGGCCCTCAGCCAATTAGTTGGCAGATCTTGTCATTTCTCTCTTCGAAATCCTACCCCTTTCTCAATTTATGCAGCCACCACTCGTTACCTCTTGCCTGGAAGACTGCAATGGCCTCCTAATTGGGTTCCTTGACTCAGGTCCCTCTCCACTCATATCCATCCTCCACACAGCTGCCAAAGCCATTTTCCTTCAGCACAAAGCTGACCATGTCACTCTCCTACTCAGTCACCTCCAGAGACTCTCCATTCTAACAGGGTGAAATACAAGCCCCTGGTTTGCTTTGAAAACTTCTCAACCAGGCTCCCAACTATCTTTTCAGTCTCTTTATAATCTTCTTCCTGTACTTTATGCCTTCCACATATATTCTATCTTCCTCCCCTTCACTTCTTTCCTTTCTCTTTTTCTGTCTCTCTCTTTCTCTCTGTCTCTCCTCGTTCTCATCTCTGCCTCTCTCTCGTCTCTGTCTATCTCTGTCTCTCTCTGTGTGCATGTGTTTCTGTTTCTTTCTGTGTCTCTTATTTCTGAGTCTGTCTCTCATCTCTACATTTTTGTCGATCTGTCTCTTTTTTCCATGCCAGAATAGTCTTTTCTCTGTTTCTCACTCTGCACCTTTGCCAAAGACTGCACCCCACTTCATTCCTTCTTGTCTCTACCTCAAAATCCCTCTTTTCCTTCAAGAACTATCTGGAGCACCCCCTTCTCTCAAAGTTTTTCTGCTCTCCTTGTTCTCAGTTGCTAGTTAACTTCCCACACAACCTTATATGTTATCACCTTATCCTTAATGTATATGTATTCTGCACACATTAATATATGTTTACCTGGTTACAAAGTGCTAGCTCCTTCAAGACGGAGATTGCTTCATCCTTTTGTCTTTGGGTCCACAGTGTCTGGTGTAGAGGGGGCATTTTATGATGTAATTCTTGCTGGTTGATAGTTTCATGTGTTCTTGGCTTCTTTCCCCAATTAGATAGAAAGCTCCTTTAGGGCAAATATTATGTCTCATTCTTCTTCTATATTCCCCACAGTGCTTAACATTGTACAAGCACTTGGAGAAGAGTGATCACAGCTGTTTTGCTTGGTCCCAGAGGGCAGTGAGGGAACTAGAAACAACAGGTTCAATTTGTAAAGGTAATTTTTTTGTTCTTGATACCAAAACAAAAGTGAGGAAAAAGAAAAAAAAAACACCAGCCTTCCTAAGACTATATGGTGATGCAAGGGAGACATGAAAGACATGGCTGGAGAGGTGGATGGGTTGGCGGTGCTGGGAGAACATGAAAGCTTATTTTCTATGGAACTCACTTAACATCTGTTGTACGCTCATCACTCACTGCCTACCATTGCCATTTATCCTTTCATAAGTCTTGCTCTTATGCCCCAAATATTGCCCTCACTCTTTATTTCACAAAGGAGAAAATTGGAATCCAGAGAAATTTAGTAGCTTGCCTAAGATCACCCAGAAAGCTTGTGGCAAAGCTACATTAAGGATGACCTGCCTCTGTATGGACATCTGCCACACCTGGGGTGCTCTGCCTCCTTCCTCTTGCCAAGTTTCAAATCTCATTGTAGAGGAGAGATTTTACAAGGAGTCCCACCTGCCTCCTTCCTATTAACAGTCCTTTAACTTTTGAGATTATTTTCCATTTGCTCTGTGTGTATACATATTCATGTGTATATATGTGTATAGCTCTTTCTCTTTCCCTCAGAGAGAGAAAAAATAAATAGGAAGATAATCTCAGAGGTTCATACACACATATACATACAACTACACATATTTAAAAAGTTTCATTATCCATCTATGTGTATATATGCGCATATACACATAAATTTCTGTCTGTCTATTTTTCTATTTTGGATAAAAGTTGCTAGATGAGCATAATGCTGAAGCAAAGTGCAGTTGGATGTCAGCAAGAGATTAGAGAGTCTCTCATCATATCTCAAAGAAGAAGATGAAGAGTTGGGAAATAAACAATTGTGGGCCAGGTAGATCAATTCAAAAGTAGCTAAATGACTAGATCCCCAACGTAGCAATCAGATAATGGGATGCTTACCGAGGTGGTGGTCTCTTTTGGAGCGCCACAAGGCTCTGTCCTTCTTCCTGCACTGTACAATATTTGTATCAGTGACTTGATATAATGAAAACCAAGGTGAAATACTTATCAAACATGCAAATGATACAACTGAGAGAACTAGCCAACATATTGAATGATGAAATCAGTATCTAAGAGATCTCAGCTGGCTACTGACAAGCTGAATCTGATCTGAGGAAATGTCATAAGGACTTCATAGAGCTTAAAAACATTGACTACCTTAGCATAGGAATGGGGAGGTATAGATAGACAAGAGTCATGGGAAAAAAAAGAGTCACCAGAAATATCGATAAACTCCAAACCCCGAGTATGGCAACAGAGCCAAATGAGATACAGCAATTTTAGCCTTTGTTAAAAGGATAGTTTATCACCTGATAGAGATGATGTAGCTGTTCTTCTATTCCTTAAACAGACCCTGCTTCGAGTAATGGGTTAAGTTCTCAATGAGACATTTTAGGAAAAAGTCTGACAAACTGGAGCGCATCTAGAAGTCAATGAGGATGCCGAAGTATGACGCAAAATAAGACGCTTGGTCTGCAAAGAGAAAGCTGTTTGTAAGTATTTGAAGGGCAATCAAGTGGAAAAGCACCTCTCTGTGGTCCCACAGGGCACAAGTAGGAGCAAGGGGGTGAATCTGGTACGAAGTAGGTGCCTACTACATTTTTACTGATTGATCGATTGATCATAGAAGCATACTTTTTGCTCGATAGGAGTTTTAACTTTTCTATCACTGGACATCCTTCAGTGGAGGCTGGAGAATCACTTAGTAGGGCTGATTTAAAGCGTTTATCCAAGGCGGGGTCTAAGCATTCTTCTCTCTCAAAGACTCAGGCTATCTTTGTTCTGAGAGCAGAAGCAGCAGGTAGGCAGGAGGAAGGGAACATCAAAGGTAAGAGTCCCAGAGTAAACACTCCTTGAATCTCGAGGTTGGGTATTTTTTTTTTTTTTTTTTTGCTCTTTTGTCCAGATTTTCCAGATTGAAAGGAGTCTGGGAAATCCACTAAAGGAGGGATGAGAAGGATCTGAGAAAGAAGCCTGACAGGCTGTGTGGGAACACAGGGCGGGCAGGTAGGAGGAGGGTGACAGAATTAAAAAATGCATGAGATGGTTTGTAGAAGAGATGCAAAGTGAATTGGAGATAGGGATAAGGTAAACTAGTATGGGGCTTGAGGGATTACAAGGCCTGAAGGAACTGGGTGGAGAAAGGGCTGCCATGGTGTCATATGGTATTAATTTTCATTAGTATATGTGAGCAGTACTTCAGGCTCAAAACTATAAAATAAATGAGTGGACCCAAGAGTCTCAGAGAAAAATAACAGGAACATGTGCTGCCCCATTTCAGAACATGTTATTTGATGTAACATAAATGGTTGTTTCTGTGTCTGGTTCTACATTAAACTTAATTTATATAAGTAACTGGTGGTACAGGGGAGATGTTTGGCCATGAAAGCTGCAGAATTCTCCTGACTTCTCTATTTTGTGACTGGCTTCTAAAGCCAAAGCTTACTTTTTAAAAACTTTTTTTTCTTTTTCTTTTCTTTTCTTATTATTTTTTTAAAATTTACTGAACTAAATACAAAATTTTAAAAAATAGAAAAAAAAGAACAGAAAAGGAAAACAAAAAACCTTTCTTTTTTTAGTAGAAGTTTTTTTTATGTTCTGTTTATTTAAAAATGGTTTAGAAAAAAGAAAGACAGAAAGGGAAAATAAAACAAAACAGAACAGGACATTGTCGTGTGCTCAGCAGAACATCAGGGAGGATACAAATTAAATAACAATAAATTACAAGTTCAAGAGAGGATATATCATAGTAGAAAAAATTATGAAATTCATGAATGTCCTTTTTTTCTTGCTTCCTTGTAGCTTGTTCTTTTGTTCTCCACTGTGTACTTTTTTTACTTTATTCTTTTCCGTCCTTTCATTCTCCCTCCTCCCTCAAGCAGGCTATAGTTAAGCACAGATATATTTAAATATACATACATAGATATATACATACATACATGTACATACCTATATACTCCCCTACACATGCATGCAAACACACACATACACATACATTCACACCCATTCATTGACCCCCACACATATACATATATCTCTATACACAGAGAGATATAGTACCATGCAAAAATACCCATATATACTCAGTCACACACACACATATATATATATGTATATATAGATACACATTTGTATTTACCCATATGCATCTAAAACAATATTAATATAGCTGACATGTAATATAGATTTCTCTTGATTGAGTTTTTAAATTTGACTTTGTCTAAGATCAATGATTTCTAATCATCCTTTTGTTTTCTAATAAATTCTATTGCTGCTCTTGTTATGTTTGTATATCTCTTCTTTCCTATCTCTGCTAATTCTTCCACTTTAATTCTGCTCCTTAACTTGCCTTGCTTTACTTAACCTTCCCCTACCCATGATCCCTCCCTTGTCTTCTTCCCGATCGTTTGCTACCCCCTCTGCCCATCCCTTCCTCCTTATTTCTTTATAGATTTTGGAGGGTGCCAAAGTTTATTTTTAAAGCCTTCTATGATGTATGTCCTCTGAAGCACTGGGTGTGGAGTTGAGAAACTACGTTTATCTTGTCCCTAATGCTAATGGCAAGAACTCATCTTTCCCAAGCACTTCTAGGTTGGTTTTTCCCATAGAATTGTGAAGGCGACCACACAAGTATTAGTCTTTTCCTTTTACAGATGGAGAAACTGAAGCTAAGTTAGTTGATTTGCCAGAGTCATGGAGTTAGTTAAGTGCTGGATCCAGGTAGTCTGTCCCTTCATCTAGTGCTTTCTTGGTTTCTTCCCTCTGTGATCTTGGGCAAGTCAGCTCTCTCTGGGGAGAAGGCTCCGCCATTATTACAGGGAAGGGGTTAGACCATTGGTCTCAAATATCTTTCCCAATTCTAAATTCTATGATCCTACTCCTGCCTGATCTCAAGGGTCCCTTCTAGCCCTGGAATTGGACAGTTCTCAATAGTACATATCTCTCCCCTGCCCTCCATCTTTAGTGATGGCCTATGGTGATGATCAATTTGTATCTGTATGAAAAGAGTTCCATGTTACAGATGAACCTCAACATGTTTGTTGAATGTCAGGAGACCAAAGGGGTTCCTTGCACAGAGCTACATGTTCCAATATCCTTATGTTACCGATGCAGAAACTGAGGTCTAGGTAAACAACTTTCCCCCAAATCAAGCAAGTTTTTAGCCCTGGAACTTAAACATAGATTCCTTGACTTTAAAATCACTACCCTTTCCACTGCTTCCCATTGTCTCTCCCCTCTTATTTAATCTGTTGAAGACATAATACTCCAAAGTGACAAAGGGTCAAGGAAAAAAAATAATAAAAACACTAAGATCTCTCTCTGGGTGGTGGCTGGATGAAAGTGTAGACTTCCAAGTGGGCCAGCTCCACCAGCATCAGGCATCTGTTTGTGATTACATTGCTTAGTGGGCTCCACCAAAGACCCTCTAGGGCTCTTCCCTCCTTTGGAAACACAGTCAGCACATTTTTTTAGAAACCACACCCTTGCTTTAAAAACTTCTCTGAAAATGTGAATGAACACACACTGCTCAATATTCTGGAAAGGGAAACATCAGCTGAGTGGGGAGTTTGAAGTGAGGATGGGGAGAAGAGGATGGGGAGAGCC
>JAJPUD010000115.1:87490-121873 GCA_023553655.1 Myrmecobius fasciatus | reverse complement strand
TTTTTCTGAATCCAAACTGTTCTATCCATTGTGCTGGGGTGGAGGGAGAGGAGAAAAGATTGATTCACAATTGATGTAAATACGTCTCTCCCATGACTATCTTTGATGAGTGCACATGTGATGGTCATGGGTCAACACCATTACTACACAACCCTGTGTGATGTGAGAGATTGAAAGGGTTGTGGGCAGAAGATAAAAGAGCAGGCCAGCCGGCTTAAGAGTAACTCAATTCCAAAAAGAGAAATTCTGAAAATGCATTTGGAGGCTAAGGAAGTTTATAAAGTCTCTTCCCATTCTTTTGCTCACTCTTGCTAAGTTAAGAACATTGTAGGGTCATAGACCTTGATCTAAAAGGAAAGTTAGAGACCATTTGGTCCAATGACTCCGTTTCTTAGAGGAGGAAGTCTGAGGCCCAAGATGGTAGGAGCACTTGTCCAAAGGATGCCTGGGGTTAAGAAAACCAGTCAGACCATTAACACCGATTAAGGGCTCACTATGGGGATACCAGGAGCTCACTGTGTAACCTGGAGCTAAAAGGCAAACAAATATAGACGAATAAGCTGTGTGCTATGTAAAAAAGAAATACTTAATGGAGTGAAGGCTCTAGAATTAAGAGGTATTAGAACTCAGGTTCTCAAACTTCAATATCATGAATATGGAAATATTCAGGGACTGATGACATTATCCATGATTACGAAAAGAAGAAAGATCTTTTGCAAAAAGATGACAGGAAAAAGAATTACACCTACTGAAATCTTGAAAGCACTAGAGAAATGTCTGCTATTACTATTACTAAGAGGTAAAGGGATTGGGCTTCAGAGAGAGGGGGATTAGTCACCAAATGTGGTGACTAATGGGTGATAAGATGTTCTCCATTCCCCAAGCTGTGATATGGGCAGAAACTTTGTCATTGTTGTTGTTATTGTTGTTAGCACAAGGAGGGTTTGCATGGAACTAGAAGTCTGTCTGTGTCTTTTGGATACCCAGAGACCATCTCAATAGCCCTTTCCCCGAGGGAGTTAATTTACTCAGCTCTGGAACTCTACTCTGGCTTGGGACATCTCCTGATTGGTGTGGGAGTTAGTGCCAACTCACCTAACCCATTATGTTTTGCCACTCTCCCCCCCCTCCATCACACTTCACATCCCGCTCAGCTAGCAATCATTGACTACATGTCACCACTGTGTGCTAGTCTCTGAGGTTATAAAGACAACAATAAAACAAAGATAAAAATTAGACAATGAAATCAAACCGTGCTTGGGTCCTGATCAGGTTTGACTCCTGTCTTAAAGACAATTAAATCTAAAGTCACCGAAGCAACCATCCCGATTAGCCCCCAGTGTTATCTGGAAACGACCCTCCTCGTGCTTAAGTGCCTGAGCTAATGCTGCTTCTTCTCATTGTTAATCAGGGATGCTGCTGATCACAATATATTTCATGCAGAAGCCATTTTCTCAAGAACCAATGCACAAAGGACTCACAGATACTAGATGATCCATGAAATTTACTGCCAGAACCATCACCTACCCAATCAAAAGAAATCACATTTTAAGTGGAAGGAGGATGATCGCACACTCTCCAGGATTCCCAAACTTTAAGGTACCTCGGGGTACAGAGGGTGCCGTACCATTGGATCTCCTCCCTTTCTGCCCCCCCTTTCCAGAATATAAACTCTATGATCAGGGCTTATTTACCTTTTGTGTTTATATCTCCAGTGACTAGAGAAATGTCTTAAATACTGAAGACTGATTGCTGATTGAGTGATTGACTCACTCAAGATGGAGCTATTGCTCCATTGCCATTGCAGTTGAGCAAGGGCAGAAATGGCGTACAGGGTCTGGAGTCAAGGAAGACATCTTCCTCAGTTCAAATCTAGTATCAGACTTTACTACTGTGTGATCCTGGCCATGGTACTTAATCCTTCTTTGCCTCAGTTTCCTCATCTGTAAGATGAGCTGGAGAAAGAAATGCCAAACCACTCCAATCTCTTTGCCAAGAGAACCTCAGGAAGAGTAGGACAGGATTGAAATAACTGAATAACAGTAACAGCAAAGACCAGCAATCCCACTTGAGGTGACCAGTGAGGGAAAATAGGCTTTTTATACAATAAGACAACCTTTGTCATCGATACAAAGAAGTACATCAATAAGTCCGAAGCATCAGAGATGGCCCAGTGGAGATCAAGCAATAAGTAGGATCAATTAGGGATAAGTATTAAGGCTTATCTAAACACAACAGAAGGGCAGTGGCTAACCAATGAGGATTAAAGAGGTGGACATTTGGCTGCTGCAAAAAGCAGAAAAAATAAGTCCCGGGATATAAGGTCTGACAAGATGGCATATGAATGTTTCAATCCTGAAACAGAGCCAGTCTGGCCAAGGTTGCCCAGGCTTTCGAAGGGCTAACCAGCCACATCTTCCGGACAGCTCTGTGGTCCATGAACTGGTTCCCGGCTGTCTTCCTTCAGTCATGAGGGCAGGCTGGAATATTAGCTGCAGCCTCCAGTTTTAGTATTCTTTGAGGATGTGTCTGGCTAGCCCATATTCTTCTGAGTGAGTTTCAGGAACGTAAATGTCAACCCTATCAATCAAATAGCCACGGGAGACCTTCAATTTGCTTCTGGATAAGAATCAATAGCCATTGTTATGGTGAAAGAGACACACCTTTGACATGACTAATCTCAGTCTAAATATCAAAGTTCATAGAAACAAGACAATCAGAAGTACATGCAAGTTAATTAATAATCCATTCCACAAGCAACATTTGCTGATTCTAATTACTGAAAAATCTAATTAGGTCTGGTCCAAAGGCAAGGATCCCAGATGGCTTTTCTGGTGACTGAAGTACACAGTCCTTGAAGCTCCTAAACAAAATTCAAGAATTACTTTTAGGCGATTGTGAAGCTTTTATGTGCCTTAAGGCACATCTGTAAATGTGCATAATTTTAATGTTAATACTTTATGCTTGACTTGATGTCCAGGGCATTGGATTTGGGCTCCAGTTATGGTAATAATTGGTAAGAAATATCAAAAACTCTGAAATCTAATCAATAGACCTGGACTTGATGGACTTCTGCCTCAGAAACATCCTAGCTGTGGGACCAGAGGCAAATAATTTAATCTTTCTGAGTCTAGGGCCCCTTATGGATAAAATGAGCATAAGAGCCCTTACATCAGCTCCCCTACATGTGGTGACCTTTTTTCCAATGTAAATGTCTTTAACTTGAGGAGTCCCACACAGAAGTCAACAGCTCTTGGGATACCATATGCATAGAAACAATTTCCTACATCCCTCAGAAGGTGCTTTACATCCAAGTAGAAGACATCCTCCCTGTCCATAAAATCGAGTTTAATCTGATTCTCTTGAAGTCTGGTGAGAGCCTATATATATATTTTTACATTATTCAGGGTCTTAGAGAGCTCATCCCTGAAGCTGACCGCAAATTAGTTCCCAAGCCGTTTTCATATTATACTGTGTTGTTTTTTTCCTGTAGAATTTCTTATAAACTTTTTTTTGGGAAAAAAAGATATAAAAATGCTGTGTGAGAGGGAGACCATATACTATATGAAGAACCAGTTTAAGTGTCAGGAAGATACACTTTGAAGTCCATCTTTGAGATAGGCTGGCTGTGTGAGCCTGGGCAAATCCTCTCAAGTCACAGTGTTCTAAGCCAAGTCTCTGAGACTATGTGATAATGTGGCACTATCCTACTCAACTAACTGTACTGGCTCCCTACTGATCCTAAGGTAAAATATAAACTTTCTATTTGTAGGTTTTAAAGTCCTTTGAAACCTGGTTCATCTATCTTTTCAGCCTCATTAAACACAACTCCTCCCTCCCCAAACCCTGCACTTGGGGGCAGCCAAATTTTCCCTTTTTTCTGCTCCCCTCAAGCGATATTCCATTTCTCTTTTTGTGCCTTTGTAACAGCCACCTGCTCCATTTCTGGAATTGCCTCCTTCTTTACCTCTTGATCATAGAATCAACCAACGGGTCAATCAATCAACAGATATTTATTAAGCGCCTATCATGCGCCATGCACTGTGGGGAGAGCTGGGGGTACATGAGAGAGCCAAAGAGAACTCATGCCTTCTTGCTGTTGTTATTCAGTCATTTCAGTCAGGGTAAGCTTCTGCTTCTCCTGCTCCCCCATGCCCTCTGGGAGCTCACAATCTAACAGAAAAGACAACATGCAAACAAATACTACCATTTCCCCTTCTTAAAATGCAACCAAGTCCACTCTCTAAGTGCATCCTTTTCTGATTTACTCAACTGCTAATGCCCCTCTCCAACTGGATGCTTATGGATCTCTTTGTATTTATTTGTGTTTATTCTCTCCATGCACCTATTCTACATATACTTATAGATATACATACATACATATATATATGTGTATATATATATATATATATATATATAATTTGTTTCCCCCTTCAGAATATAGTCTCTTTGTGAGTAGAAGTTGTTTTTATTAATTGTATTTGTATCTCTATGGTCTGGCACTTTCTGGGTGCTTAATCAACACTTGTCAATTGATTTCTAAAGCTTCATCAATCCAACCCTGTAGTTTCCTAGTTGAAAAACCTTCCTCATACTCTTCCTCATTACCTCTTTAGCCTGATTTTTAATTCTCCCCATAATCTGACTTTAATCTTTCTAGTATTCATATTCCTTTGCATTTACTATTCTCTTAATCCAGTGTTTAGCTGTTCCCCAAATTCCCATATTATTGCCTCTCTACATTGAAATTCATTGTCCTACCCATACCTAACACCACATACCAAGACAAGATCTAAATGGGTTCATGATCTAGATATAAAGAGTGATTTTGTAAGCAAGTTAGAGGAATGTAATATAGTTTACCTCTTAGACCTGTGGAGATGGAATAAATTTATGTCCAGAGAAGATCTGGAACTCTTAATTGAACACCAGGTGGATAATTTTGATTATATTAAGTTAAAAAGTTTCTGTACAAATAAAACAAATGCAGACAAGATTAGGAGGGAAGCATCAAATTGGGAAATCATCTTTACATTTAAGGGTTCTGATAAAGGTCTCATTTCTAAGATATATAGAGAATTGTCTCATATTTATAAGAATTCAAGTCATTCTCCAATTGATAAATGGTCAAAGGATATGAACAGACAATTTTCAGATGATGAAATTAAAACTATTTATAATCATATGAAAAGTTGCTCCAAATCATTATTGATCAGAGAAATGCAAATTAAGACAACTCTGAGGTACCACTACACACCTGTCAGATTGGCTAAAATGACAGGAAAAGATAACAATGAATGTTGGAGGGGATGTGGGAAAACTGGGACAGTGATACATTGTTGGTGGAACTGTGAACGGATCCAACCATTCTGGAGAGCAATTTGGAGCTATGCTCAAAAAGTTATCAAACTGTGCATACCCCTTGACCCAGCAGTGTTTCTATTTTGCCTATATCCCAAAGAGATCTTAGAAGAGGGAAAGGGACCCACCTGTGCCAGAATGTTTGTGGCAGCCCTTTTTGTAGTGGCTAGAAACTGGAAACTGAAGGGATGCCCATCAATTGGAGAGTGGCTGAATAAATTATGGGATATGAATGTTATGGAATATTATTGCTCTGTAAGAAACAACCAGCAGGACGATTTCAGAGAGGCCTGGAGAGACTTGCATGAACTGATGCTGAGTGAAACGAGCAGAACCAGGAGATCATCAGGCACAGCAACAACAGTATTACATGATGATCAATTCTGATGGACATGGCTCTCTGCAACAAAGAATTGTCTCAAACCAGTTCCAATTGTTCACTGAAGAAAGCCATATATACCCAGGGAGAGGGATGTGAAATGTGGACCACAACATAACATTCTCATGCTCTCTACTGATGTTTGCTTGCATTGTGTTTCCTTTCTCTGATTTTCTTTTTTTTTTTCTTGTAGATAGGATTTTTCTTGCACAACTTGTCAAGTATTTCAACATTATTAACATGTAGTGGACTTCCTGCCATCTAGGGGAGGGGAGGGGACTGGGGGTAAAATTTGTAACGGAAAGCTTTGTAAAGATCAATGCTGGGGGACTACCCATACATATGTTATACAAATAAAAAGCTTTAATAAAAAAAATTCATTGTCCTCCAGGACTAGAAAGCACTTAGGAAATGACCAAGTGGCCAGTGCTATGGTAACAGAGAGGACACTGGCCCTCAAAGAAAAAGACCTGGATTGAGTCTCAATTATGACACTTTCATAAGGAGGATTCCCTAGGTAACTTTAGTTTCCTCATCAGTGAAATGGGAATAAGAATACATGCACTCCTCACTGCAGAATTGTAAGGAGAGCACTCGTAACTCTAAAGCTCCCTCTCTAGTGGGAAACATTAGCTTTTGTTGGCTGGTTGAGAACTCAGGGGCCCAGACCCATTTGGACTTGGGGGCAAGGGAAGGTGAGCTGATGAATGTTGGCCACGTGCCTCCGATTGCTTCTCTGATGCTTTTTAAAAGCTCCCTCTCCTTCCTTCTCCTGACCATGATTGATCTCATACAAGCCAGAAGCAAAATCTATACACTGGCACAGAATGAGAACGCGCCCATTAACATTTCTCTCAATAATACACAACGCTTTTGGCCGGGTCACAGAAGTTTGGCCAGGGCGCTGGGTCAGCACATTGTAGGAGACGGAGGAAAAGGGCACACTTGTAATATTTATGGCCATGTAGAAATGGGCCAGAAAATGCACCAGGCTATGCTAATAAGCTGAGGGATGACCCGGATGAGAAATCCAATGTTTACACACTGTTACACCAACAGTATTCACACCTAATCAAATTGTCAGAGTTGTTTCTTTGGCAACAATAGGATTTTCCCCCCTTAAACTGAAAGGGTCCACAGGCGTTCTACACATTGTGTCTCATTAATCCTTGCCAGATCCTAGCAAGGTGGGTGGCAAATATTATGATCCCCATTTTATTGAAAAAGAAAGGAGATTGCTTTCCTCCCTCTCCATACATTATGGCCAAGTTTCTTGCCTGTACAAGGAGAATGGTAATGTTTCTGTCTTTTGTGAAACCTTCAGAGACCACTGCTGAGCACTGAGACCTCTCTTTTCCTGATTTGATGGCCTCCATTGATTATACCTGTTACACAGGAAACCATGGGAATGATGGCGTTCTAGAGACGAGAGGTTTGAGGCAATCATGGATGCCATCCCACCCTCCTCCACCCCCAACTTCACCATTTTAGCAGAAGCTCAGAGAGGTGAGATTCAGGATCCACAGGCTCTGAGCTAAAGATGACAGTCCAAGGACCAGGAATAACCTGAGATCCAGTCTAAGGCTTCCTCTTCCCATCGGACAAGGTGCTTTCACTGCCCCTTACATTTTCTATATTGTGCCATTGGCTCACTGTGGGGGAACAAAGGGAAGAGCTGCTCCCTGGTAGTTAGCAGAGAGGAGGTTTACTTCAGGGAAGTCACCCCATGACCTCCGTTTTCTCCTTGGTAATGAGGCTAAATGATCTCTTCGATCTCTCTCAGCTCAAATGGTCAATAATTCATGTTCTACTTGTCCTTTCTCCCCAATAAGACTTTCAGTTGTCAATGTCAAGATGTCTTTAGCTTCTCTTGTTTCCTGCACAGTCACCCAGGGCCCCATGTGCTGAATACATGACCATGGATTTGCTGACTGAAGGGAAGCTGACAATGCCTTTGGATAATGCCAGCACCCTAATTGCTGCTCTCCTTAAGCTTCATTGCCTGGCCCTCTCCTTTTGGCATCTGTAGGGAAGGAGTACTGGCAATGGAATCGGAGGACCCAAGTGGGACCTGGAGGATGCTGGACGAGTGACTTGACTTCATGGAAGCTCAGTCTTTATAAGTAAAAAGAAAAGAGCTGGAATAGATGATTTGTAGGTTCTTGATGTATTGCTTTTATGAACTTACCTTCCAATCTTAAAAACTGGCCCACTTTTAAAAAAATAATAATAATACTTAATATTTATATAGTCCTTACTATGCACTGAAAACTATGCTAAGCGCTTTACAAATATCTCACTTGATCCACACAACAACCCTGTGATAAGTGCTATTATTATCCTTACTTTACATTTAAAAAAACTGACATCTATAGAAGTTATGTGACTTACCCAGGGTCACAATTTACTAAGTATCAAAGACTAGATTTCAACTCAGGTCTTTCTCAGTTCAGGTCCAGCACTTTCTCCCCACCAAATCACTTAGCTACCCTTATAATAACAGCACATGCTTACATGGCAATGCTTAATTTACATGTATAACAAACCTATAAGGTAGATAGTTCAAATAATATTAATTTTGTTTTACAAGTAAAACAATACACAGAAAGTAAGTGGCTAGCCTGGGATTTAAACCCCATGCTACTCACCAATAGCACACCTTTTCTCTGTCTTGGACAATTTGCCCCATCTTAAAGTTTATATACCCGATTCTAGTCCCAAGCCCTCAGTAATGTTTTAGGGCCCTGGGCACCAGGAGAAACTTGAATGATAGAAATACAGTGGGATCTGCTCTCAAGAAGCTCATCATTTCATGGGAGTCAGGAGAACAAATGCACAAATAACTAGAATAATAAGGGAAATGAGATGAGTTCAATGAAGAAATGCAAAAGGGGATGGAGGAGGAGAAATTTAAGGAGAGAAAGATCACTTTCTCTGGGATGAGTGGGGAAAGGGGAACTTCAGGACGGGATGTTTTGATGGGAAAAGGAGAGTCAGAAAAGGTTCAGGATCTGGGACAGGCTCTGAAGGGAGTTACCCTGGCCATCAGGACCAGCAGGAGAGACAAGCCCCTAACTGTGAATCACAAGATCCAGGGAATAGCAGGGCTTGTACCCTGGGTAAGTCAGTTCATTCCTCTCAGCCTCAGTTTACTCATCAACAATAATTATCCTAGGAAAACCTCTCCCTGTCTTTCCTCTCTCATAAGATCAAAAAGAGTTAAATAGTGCAAGGGCTACAAGCTAAAGAAGCCATAGGGCCCTCCCCTAAGGGGAGGAAACCACCTAGCAGCAGCGGACCAGCAGATGGCAGCAGAGTGCAGCCCAAGAGCTGCCCAAGGGGGCTGTGGGGGTCTAGAGAGCAGCTCAGTGCAGATGGCCAGCAGCGAACCCTAAGGAAGGCGGGGGAGAGCAGCAGCCGCTCAGCCCCCAGAGGGCTTTGCAGCCGCTCCAGCTCAGGACGCCAGCAGCTCTGCAGCAGCTGGCTGCTCTGCTACATGATTGCCTCTTCAGCTGGGCAACATTGTGCATGGGGTGGGCGGCCCACTCTTCCCTGCTACTCATTTTGCTACTTTGTTTGATTAAATAACCTTTGCATTGAGCTCAGTTGTGCTCTGGTTGGTCGCGCAAAGCAAACTCATCAGTAGGGACCTCCAGGGACCAGAAAGTGCCTGGCTCTGAGGGGTCTTTGGGTGCTGATTGTTTTGGTTTGGTTTTGCATTATAGATACTTTTCAAAAAACAATTCCTCACATTTGCAATCAGTTTATCAATCAAGTGAAAAATTGTTTGTGTCGGTTAGATGTGGCAGTAAGGAGCTAACGTATTTGGCGAAAGTTTTATTCCTTTCCATGTTGCCTTTATTTACACAATTGATGTCTTTATGATGCATCGACTTGATTAAATTTATTCCATGTTGCAGTCAAATGGTGCTGATGACACTTGCTGATGCAGATTTTGTTTTTGCTGCCCTCATCTCTCAGGCCCGCAAGCATTTTCTTCTACCTCTCTGCCTGTTGAAATCTTTCCTTTCTTCTTGACCCAGCTCTAGTGCTACTCCCCCATGAATCCTTCCTGGAGTCTTCACTCTCTCCTCATCAGCAGCGCAGTGTTTTGGTCCTTGCCCTTTATCCCTACTTTATTGCAGCTCATCCTACAGTCATTCAAACTGCTGGTTAGTTGTGTTCAGTCCTGTCCAACTCTCCATCATCCCATTTGGAATTTTCTTGGCAAAGATCCTGGACTGGTTTGTTATTTCTTTCTCCAGATCATTTCACAGATGCAGAAACTGAGGCAACAGGATGAAGTATCTTGTCCTGGGTCACACAGCTAGGTCTCAGGCAGCATTTTCACTCCGGTTTTTCTTATCTTATCTCCCTTGGTCATGGCTTCCCCTCTGAATAGCTGTGTGATCTTAAGAAAGCTAATCACCCTCTTGTAATCTAAGACAGTGATCCATAATTTTCCAGAGCTAAAATAGGAACTAGATCCATGTTAGCATTTTAGGGGAGGCAATAATGCTCAGAGAAATAAAGAAAGCTAGATAGGTCACTCAGCTCAAGCCAGAAGCTTGGCCCTTCTCACTTCTGGTTCTACGAGCTTCTCAGAGCCCATCTAACAACCATGTTGGCTCACCCAAGGATGCGATGAAGATCAGGTAAACTATAGCTGTAAATGTGCCAATAAAAACTCACAAAGTTCTTGACAAACAAAATGAAGGAAGGATTTTTGAATTAGATAAATCAAGGTTTAGTCGTCATTCATATTTCTCTCTAAAACCAAATCCTTTAGCAATAACAAGCCTACTTCAGGGAAGCATAATAATTAATACTGTTATTCTTATTGACTCACTATTATTATTATAAAACATATTTACATAGTGCTTTACACATGCTATCTCATTTGATCCCTTTTAGGTAGGTACTGGAACATGCTGAAGAATAGATTGTTAAATTTTTTCAGGGTGAGCATTTAGGCTTTGGAAATCAGTAACTGCTACAAATCAGAGCTTGATTTATTGTTTTGTTAATTGTAAAGATTTAAGAAAGTGATGGAGAAAATGTAATTAATACAGATTAAATATTAAAGTAGGTCATCTCCATGTTTGTTTGCTTTTGAAAGTTGGTTGTTAAATATTTTCTGGCACACTCCTGGATAAGTGCTATTATTATTCCTGTTTTGCAGAAGGGAATCTGAGCTTCAGAAAAAAGAACTTGTTCTGGCTCATTCAGCTAGTATTTTTTTTTGTATTTTGTATTTTGTATTTAGACCTGTCTAGTTGTCTAGAGGATGAAGTGTCAAGTGGAGGTAAGTGGGACTTTCACTACCAGTTTTTGCTAGGTTCAGTTCACTCAAAATTTTTTTCCACCAAATAATGGTGACTTTTGTTTCCAACAAAATAATTGTGTCTGCCACACACCCAGACAATGCTGAAACTGAAAGGGACCCCTTCAGAAGCTAATTTTAGCACCTCAGGGAGATAAAAGGTACGCAGTTCAAAGTCTACCCAGTTCTTCAGCCAAGCGTATTTTTTATTTGGATTTGAAATGAGCTGATTTTCTTCTTTATCAGACATTTTCCTTTCTAATTCTGCCTTGAGGTAAAATAATGCAGAACAGAATTTGTTTTCTGCACACACATCCAGAATCTAAAAAAAGCCTCCCCAGAGCAGAATGGATAACAGAAAGCAGCACAGCTTAGTATTCAAAATAGCACCTATTAAACCCACAAGATAGGAAACCCTCTCCTCCCAATGTGGGCAACTGAGAGTTGGCTACTTTTCTCCACGACCACCCACCTCCCCTATTTAGAGACTGATCAAATTATGCTGCAAAATCTACGTTGGAGAGGAATCAGTGTAGTCCATTCTTATAAGGGAGCTCCTTAATCCAACATTTCATGCTCAAAAGAAGAAGTCATGCATGAGAGATCAGCTCTTAGTCCCTATTATATATGAAAAGAGTGGAACGCCAAATGGCAATATTGCTTTCTCCCCAGACAGAGTGAGATACAGTGTCATAAGCAGGGACAATTATACTTTTCAAAAGACACCATTATAGAATTTTTGAATTGCATATTTATAGAACTTAGAATGTGATATGTATAGAATTATGAATTATTCATCATCAACCCATGATACACCAAGTATGAACAAGGACCTGAGCTAGGTACTGGGGACACAAAGACAAAAAATAATCCCTACTCTCAAGAAACATGTTTTATTGGAAATTTATGGGCACAGTTGTGGTAATCTGGATGGTTGGAGTAAGGACCAGATATTCAGGTGCGCCCTATATATGTCTCTCTATTGTTCTAGGACAAACAATGGTCCCATTAGGATTTCTTCAACCTCCCAGATTACCCTTACTTCTAAGAATACTTGTCCATGTTTGGTTATCCTATAAAATCATGCTGTTTAGATTTCTTCTGTCACAGGAAAAACAGATCTGATGACATCCTTTATTTTAAGGTGTTCCAAGAGTAAAAAAAAGTTCCACCAAAATAGGAGGGAAACAGGAAAAACGAAATTTTAAAAGAAGATTGTGTATGTGTGAAGAAAAGGGTTTGGGAACTTTTAAAAAGACCCTTGGAGAAAATTTAACTAAAATGTTGATGAATGGCTCCCAATTTCTGGAAAAGAAACTGGGATCCTCCTAATCTCTCTTAAAAATGATTTAGGTTATTGCATACTTCTTCCTATATGTCACATCAGTCATATTTATAGCTGTGGAAGAATTCAAAATTTGGAGGGTAGATTTCCTATGATCAGAGAAGAGTAACAAGAGGAGAAAACCTCTCTCTAGTTAGCTTGGACCTAGGACAGTCTTCCCCATAGTTTTGGTGAGTGTGGAGGACTGGAATAGGTGGGAATACATAGGATGATGGTAAATACATGAGTCACTAATGTAGCTTCATTGATTGTGAATTTTCCTCTACATGATGGGATGTTCAGTGTAAAAATATTTGCAAGTAATGGGGATTCTACAGACACATAATTAAGCATAATTATGTGTTTCTGCCGTATTTCCATTTCTTAATGAAGACTTGCCTATTTTTATTGTTCCTGATATTCCTAGAATGCACCCAATTCCTCTTCAGAAATCTGGTCAAGATGGAAGGGCCATTGTCTAATTTGGCATATGGTGAACTCACAGACGGTGATCTGGGACACCTACATCTAGAAAATATTGCCACGAGGACACTGGTCATCTTCAGAGGAGAAGAAGCTAAAGAGAAAGATGATATTTGGAGATTTACAAACAATGTTAAAAGCTTAACTGGCAGGAATCGACTGACTTTGGTTTTTTTCCCATTCAATAAAGGAAGGTTTAAAATTATTCTTGGATTCCTTTCTAAAAAGTTCAATTTGGAAAATATGGATTTTGCGCAAAGCTTGGTGCTAGAGGAGCTATAACATTTGTAGTCTTATTTCACGAAATTGATTGTCTTGTAGCATACGCGACACACAAATACACACATTGAAACAATTCCGATACAAATAACACGTGATAATGCAGGGAACGGAAGCATTGAATAATGGCCAGAGGGCTGGACTTACAGACCCCTGCTACCTATTGTCTGTGTGACTATGGGCAAGTTAATTTCCATCGATGAGCCTCAGTTTCCCCATCTATAAAACCAAGGTAATAGCGCCTACACCACATGATTGTTGTGAAGATGAAATAATAAACAAAGTACATTGATAATGTTAAAGTGCTAGGTAAAATGTTAGCTACTACCCTCTGAATAAAAATCCTTATTATGATGTTTAATGTTTTACCACAAGTTTTTGACAACAGCTTCTGGCAACAGTTTTGTAACAGCTCTGTTTAAGTATTATTATACCCATTTTATGGGAGAGAAAACTGAGGCTTAGAGTGGGAAAGTTTTTTTTCCCTGTTTTTTTTCCAAGTTTTCCCTTGCTCCCAGGGAAACAACTATGAGGTGTCACAGAAGGGATATCTGAGAGGAAGGAAACCAAGGAGGAAAGCCTGGTGTCCTTTCGCTCATCATATCAGGACAGCCTTCATGGTGTGGCTAGAAGGGGAGAAGCTCCATGACTACATGGAGAGAGAGCTGCTCTCTAAGTCATGAAGACCCGAATTCGAGTTCTGTCCCTGTGTGACTCTTGGTAAGTCATTTTACCTGTTTGTTGATTTTTGCTGACGATGTCAGACACCCGCCTCTTGCAATCATCAGCATTCAGAGCGCAGCCAGAAACGGATTCAACTGTCGTCGGGAAAGCTTCATGGAGCAGATGTTGGTTGCCCTTGAGCGACAAAGGAGCTTAATGAGTGTGGGTTCATAGAGCAATAAAAATAACACTTAATTTGGAGTCAGGAAACCTGTGTTTGAATTTTTTTTAATTTTATTGATATCTTTTGTTTCTTCTATCTTCTTAACTTTCCCTCTTGCCCCAATTGTATAACAAAGAATAAAAAGAAAAGGGGCAAAGGAGTTCATCAGAACCAACCATGGGTTACTCAAGGCCAGCAGTATGGGTGATGTTCCACACCCACAATTCCCTTCCCCCAGAAGGAAGAACTGCAGCCTCATATCTATGTCTTCTTCAGGATTGAGCTTGGCCATTATAATTACAGGGCACTTGATTTTGCTTGAGTGCTGTCTGTGGTCCTTTCTATTTGCATTTTGGTAGTTTGGTCTTGCATCTCGATTCTACTACATACAACCTGAGTCAACTTGGATAAGTAGCCTCAGTTTACTCATCCATAAAAGAAGAGCATTGGACTGGATGAGTTCAGGGTTCAATCCTTCTGCTTCTAATTGTTCCCTTGCCCTCCCCCTCTTCCCTCCAGTTTCTTCTCTTCTCATGATTCTTGAGTTTTGCTCCAAACTATAATCATCCTTCAGCAGGCTCGCTGATCTGTTTACTTCTGAAAAAAGAATACGGGCTTCCTGTTTCCAAGGGGAAAGCTTAAGACTGTAAACCAGGCTCCCGAACTTTGGATGGCAAACAAATATTACGAAACATTTGGATGTATTAAGAGTAAGTACATCAGAAACATATGGATTACATTTCCTTTAAAACACACACAGACTTAGAAATTAATGGGAAAAATACTTGGCAGGGGGGGTTTGGTTTTTTCCAAGCCTCAAATGTTTTCACACACATGCATACATACACACATCTTGCTCACACAGAGATACCAAACAGTCCAAGATGTTTAGTCAACCAAATGTATGGCTGGGCTTGCCTTTTCTGTCAGGATAGTAAGGCCCACAGATCAGCAAACTGGGACTTTCCCAGTTAGAGTCAAGGGCTCTGGTTAATGGGGGTTAATAGAGACTTGGAATTTCCAAAGAAGGGGTCAAATGTAAGCCTGAGGTATAAGAAAGGCTGTGTGGAGTGGATTGTGTTTCCCTGTGTGGGATCAAGGAACCCCAAAGGGCTGGTCCTTGAGAGGCAGATGCTACTGTCCAAGGTAGCAGGAGGGCGGATGGATGATTTCCTTAGTCTCTTTCTATCTAAATCAGGATAGCTTTTAGAGAGGTAGTGTGGTGCATGGGAAGTGCCAAAGAATATCTTTATCTACAGCTATATATCTCTATCTTTATATCTATCTATACATCTATATTAGATAGACAGAGATAGAGATATATATTTGCTCTGGAAGACAGAAATTCAAATTCTAGTTCTAAATATTTCCTAGGCTTGTAAACTTGAGTTAGTTATTTTATGTCTTGGAGCCTCAGTTTTCTCATCTATAAAATGGGGATAATATTCAACTATGGTACTTTCTTTCCCATGAGATTGTGCCATATACATGGAATTATTTATCATTTTTGTCACTTATATCCCATTAAACTTGGCACATATAGCATCCCCCCCATTCACATTTATTGATCTCATCCCAGATAGAATGCAAACGCATTGAGGACCAAGATTATGCTTTCTTATATTTCTCTACACTTTCTCATCCGTGAATGTAGGAAGACAGGAACTTTGCCAGTAATCCAAAGAGGACGTCAGTCTATTTCTCACTCTTTGGTCCCATACGACAAGAATGTGGGTGAGGAAAGAAAAGGAGAACCGAGGGGCTGCTGGTGGTTTAGTTCCATTCTTCTGCTACAGCTGAGCTGATTGACTGGGAAGGTCTCTAGTGATGGCTAGTGATTCATTAGTGATGGCTAGGAATCTAGGCTAAACCCTATGAGCTGTGTGGGGCGTCTAGTGTTTCTGGGTGAATTTCCTTCTGTGTATTTTCTGGAGAGGTCCTGTGGGATGGGCTCTAAGCTTGATGACTCCTTTGTTACAAGATCAGTGACTGCCGCATCTTTGGCCTTTCCTGAGCATTTCCTTGTTCTCTTGGGTTGTGGTTGTGACTGAATTCAATGACACTTGGCAATACTTAATCCACTGCAAGACAAATGGAAGCAATAATTCATATTCACAGGAAATTTTTAAGGTTACAAAGTACTCCCAGGCTTAGTTATGTGGCTATCATAAAGTGGTTTTGATGGCTCCTAAAGCCATAGGTGAGGGGGGAACTTAGTGCCTTTCTCATGAGACTCTTCTCTTGGCACAGGGTGATTTCACCAGGAGAAAGGAGGAAGATGGCGACGATGGCTGGGAGGTTGTACCCTAAGGAGAGGAAGATTTGCCAGGAGAGCATGGAGAAGACCGACTGAAGGAAATAATCCTGGACACTGGCAAGAAGATAAACTAAGAGCATGGGCAGCTAATACTAATGATATCGATATTTGAGTAGGAGCTTCAAAACTGTCCACACTAGCAGCTTGATCCACCCCTACACAAAGGCACCTGGTTTCTAGAATACTTTGAAGGGAAAGAGAGAAGTGTTTCCATTATTTTAGTATTTTTTTCCAGGCCAGATAAAATATTTTACTATTCCAATTCTATCTTTTTACCTGCATATTTAGTTCTGACCAAATTTAGAGATTCTGTTTTGCCACAGGGGGCTGTTTATGTGTGTTGCAACAAACTAGATGGGTTAATTTATATGCCTAAAGAACAGATCTGTGATTTTATGGGTGTAGTAAACACCCAGATGAGGAAATTTGCTATCAGTGTTGGTTGGCAGCTTCTCTACAGCTTAGTCTTAGTCTTTAGACTTAAGTTTTAGACTTTTTAGACTGAGCCCTAGAAATTAAGTGGTTTGGCCAGGAAGGTTCCCATGGAACTTAAATTACTTCATATAAAATATTGTTGTTTCCGAATTCTTCTTTTGTGTGAATCCAGAGGTAAGAAATACCCAGATTACAAATCATCCACCACTTTGACCCCTGTAATAGTAAAAGTGTTATTATCCTCACTTTGGAGATTGGAAACTGAGTCTTAGAGACGTCAACTAATTTGTCCAAGAGTCACACAACTAGAAACATAGGAGCAAGAAACTGAAGCGCGTGTCTTCTGATTCTAAATTCTGGGTGCAAATTTCCATCCATTGAGTTGTTCCGGCAGC
The DNA here is from genome assembly GCA_023553655.1 of Myrmecobius fasciatus. Taxonomy (NCBI): domain Eukaryota; kingdom Metazoa; phylum Chordata; class Mammalia; order Dasyuromorphia; family Myrmecobiidae; genus Myrmecobius; species Myrmecobius fasciatus. Next base: position 104,691 of record JAJPUD010000115.1, on the reverse strand, counting down.
CTGGGAGTGTTGGACGTTCTCTCCACCGCTGACTTGAAGGAGATCTCTCTTTCGGAAGTCTCTGATATTCTGTTTGAGCCTCTGCCATGCACTGATCACATTCAATTTAAAAAGAAATTTCCTCCTGGCCTGTTATTTTATTGGCATAAAGCACTCCCAGGAAGGAAATTCCCGGCTAACATCTGCTTGATAATCTGTAATCTCAGAGCATTGTCTGGAGGCGCCTATGGCCAGAGAGTCAGCATCTGGCAGAGATCAGCCGTACGTGTCAGAGGCCACATTTGCACCCAGGACTTCTTGAAGGCAAGGCCCATCTCCAGGAGGCCAGGCAGTCTCTCCTCATTCTCATTTGCAGGAGGGGTGTCTGTTCCTTTGCTTTTAGGTGTTAATCTATTTATGGGCAAGGACTAGTGCTTACTCCTTTTCAAGTTTGTTCCAGCCCCAGCAAAGGCCTTGGAACATCCCAGAGTAGTTCTGCAATCAATACTGGCTCAAATGAAAATAAAAAGGAGATGGACCAAACAAAACTGAAGCTACGGAATACTGGAACTGAGGAGGTAATCTCTGTTAAAGAGGAAGCTAAAACCCAACAGGATCCAAGAAACAAAACCATTCCCCAAATCGCAGTAGCCCCCAAAAGGAAGCGGATACGAAAGATGAATTAGCCAGAGGCAACTTTTCTCCCTCAACCCCCAAATTAAGGGGGAAGGGGAGGGAGTCAGGCTCAGGGAAAGAGCTCTTTCCTCTTCAGGGATTCGGTGGCAGACAGCTAGGTGGGACAGTGGGGAGACACTGGGCTTGGAGTCAGGAAGCCCTAACTTTCCAGCCGGCCTCATCTACCCACTAGCTGAGTAATCCTGGACAAGTGACTTAACTCTGGTCTTCCCATTTCCAAATGAAGATGATCCCAGAGATGCTGGGAGGAGAAGGTGGGGAGGCCTTTGCAAGCCTTAAAGAGCCATGGGCACAGAGATGCCTCAGACTGGCCTCTGAGGCCTCTTGCAGCCATGGTCCTTTGCTTCTGCCTTGCCCGCGCTTCCACCATCAGAGACCAGCCTCTCCTGACCCATTGCTCAGAGGCTCTGCAGCTCCTTTGGCATCCCCTGAATGAATACTTCCACACTGCTGGCAAGTTAATCCTTCCCCTAAGCGGATTTCAAAGATCCTTTGCCAGATCTGATAGGAGGATTTAACCTTTAGATTTTCCCACTTCCAACTCACTCACTAGAATCCACATAAAGAATTAAAAAACTTGAAAGGGACTTTCCATTATTAAAACCATCCTCTTTAATTTTCTGACCTTTTCCCTGGCTCCTCTCCCCCCTTCCTTGCCCCCCTCCAATCTGTGGGAACCAATCCTGCCTGACAATTCTCAGGAGCCAGGATAGGAGATGGGAAGCTTGGGTTAGTTTTCCATGTTAAGTTTGAGCATTGCCCTGCTTTGCCAACTGGCATTCTGAGCCCCGGTCCTTTGGGAAACACCTGTGTGTGGGCGCTCGGCTACAGCTGGAGGAAGTTTGCTTGGGCTTAGGGTCACATTCCAGGCCGTCACGTCAGGCCCCTGGATGCCCACACCATTTTCCCTTCCTGTTCCCTTCCTTCCGTGAGCTCAGTAATCCGATGCCACATGACGTCTTGGAGTGGGGTGGAACATCCAAACCCTACCTGAATCATCCACCACCTCCCTCAGGAGCCACCATTCAGCCTCTGCTTAAACCCTCCCACTAATGGGACTCACAGGAAAAAGCCTGTAGCTATTAGCCCACCTTCTTCATTTCAAAGATAAGAAACTGAGGCACAGAGAGGCTAAAGAAAAAAATCTCAGTTATTGAGCAGCAGAGTGAGAGGCACAAATAAGACATTCTGGAGACCTTCCTTTCTGGTGGAGAGGAATCATAGAAGAGGAAAGAAACATCTGTACGCTCCCAGGAAACCGTCCCAGGCACCCTAAACTACTGTCACACTGCTTCACCACATGATGTTTATGATAGTGATGGAATACTATTGTATTATAAGAAATGACAATCAAGAAGGCTTCAGGAAAACCTAAAAAGACTTACATGGACTGAGCCAAAGTGAAGTGAGCAGAACCAGGAGGATATATTAAACAGTAACAGCAATGCTGTACAATGCTCAACTGTGAGTGACTTAGCTGTTCTCAGCAATACAATAATCCAAGACCATTCTGAAGGACATAGGATGAAAACTGCCATCCATTTCCAGAGAAAGAACTGATGGAGTCTGAATGTAGATTGAAGCATGTTTTTTGTTATTTTATTTTTCTTGGGTTTTACTCTGTGTATTCTTTTATAATATGGCTAATATGGAAATATGTTATACATGACTACACATAATTTATATGAAGTGACTTAATACCTTCTCAAAAGAGGTTAGAGGAAGAAGGAACTCAAATTTTAAAAAATGTTAATAATTGCTATTCATGAAATTGAAAAAATGTAAAATTAAAAAAACCTTCTGGTTCTAATTCACTGCTAGGCGATTCTCAAGTTGTTCCTTAGAGCGACATTGCTGGCAAACTCTGGTGTCTGGTTCAAGTTCCTGGATCTCTGATCACTCTTCCCTATCTTTCTAAGTTCATAAGATCAAAGCCTACTCCATTTTGTCTCCAAGACTCCTTTACCTAAAGCAGGCAAGAGTAATTACCCCTGGTACAGCAGCAATAGGAGAGCCATGTGCACATGGCTTCCTGATGACTGAGTAAGGAAAGGTTGTCTCCCACCTCTCCCACCAGTTTACATTGCTTCATCAAACACAGCCAGAGAGGAAAAGAGACCCATGTGCTTCTCTGGGAGTCTTTTTTTTTCTGCAAGTCCATTTCCAGGCAATTAAAAAGGCACACAGTAAACAGACTGGAAACTATCAGAGAATACCCACACATACCCTGAAGTGGAAAGTAGGGCTCTTTGTTACTCATGCCCAAAACAAATGGCTCAAACTTCCATGTGTTTGCTTCTAGGATTTGGATTTCGGAGGCCAGACTCCAGTTATATTCAAAATATATACAAGGTCATTGGATATCAGTCATTAGGGCTACCATCTACTTGCAGTAGCTCTGATCTATTCATTCTTTGGACTCCAGAAAACATATCTCCATTTGTTGAAGGCTCTCCTTTCCTTCAAGGTTAATTCTGGTGCCGCTTTTTACACAGAACTTTTCCTGATCATCCCAAGCGAAAGTGATATTTCTCCCCTGAAATATCTCCTAGCATTTTGCCTTCACCTCTCCTTTACACTTACCTCACTCTCATTTACATCTTCATTTAATTCAACAAACATTTATTGAACAATCACAAGGTGCCAGATACTGTTCAAGCATCTAGAGATTCAAAAAGACGGCAATGAAATGGCCTTCAAGGATCTTCTGTTGTATGGGAGTTGTTCCCAGTGCTCCCAGGTCTATTTGTGCAAAAATACCTAAAAATAATTTCTAGGGATAGGGGAGGGAAAAGCAAAACTATCCATCGAGGGAGAATGGAAGCCATTCACCACCAGTCTGTCACTGTGACAAATGCTGATGGCCTTTTGATCTATGAGTGTCATTGTTTCAATTAAACAGGGAGGTACCATTGGAAAGCACCCAGGTAGGAACGGAAAGATTCTGAAGATGTAGTACTTTTGCCAAAAATCTACTGGTTACGTTTAGAAGAAGAAAATTATTCATTCAATTTTACATCTTGGGACAGAGAGAAAATATTCATCCTGAGATCGCTCTTGGCAATGAATGAGTCAGAAGTGGTTGGGTTAGTATTAAGATATTTTTTTTTCGGCCATTTTTTTCTGGGATTTATCTGAGAAGAAACTTTTCCCTAGAGAATAGGAAACGAGAGAGTGGTGGAGAAACAGTTGTGTTCTAGGTGAGTTCAGATCTGCCAAAAGGTGAAGGTTGGGGGCTTGTCAATACTAGCCACCAGCATAGTTTTACACCATTAAACCATTGCTAGAAGGGTCACAGGTAGTAGAGTTAGTTGTGTTTGTGTCACGCTCCAGTAGATTGTAAGTTCCTTGAAGGCAGGAATCCTTACTTATATAAACTTTTCACTTTTTTCAGTATTTATCACAGCATTTTGGACACAGTAGGTACTTAATTATTGTTTGTTGATAAAATACAACTAACTAAATAAATAAAATACAAACTAAAAAAAAAGCAAAATGATTAGATCTATATTTTTTTCTACCATCTACCAGCTCAGGATACACATTTATAAGAAAGTCCTTTTTAAATGTGGGGCTTAGGAAGCATTAAGTTCTGAAGGGAGTGCTCTATATGGAAAAGAAAGAGTGTGGGAGCTGCAGGCAGCTCAACTTTGGCTTGTTATTCTGGGTTTCTGCTAAGTTGACATTCATCAGATCTCCTCTGAGTCACCAGGTTGTCAGCTACTCTGAGAGGTCCTGAAGCCCGTGGAAAAACAACTCCAAACACTGGCACCATCTGTAGGGAAGGCTTTACTCTTCAGATTCTCTATTTGCACTCATTAAGTCATTACCTGATAAAGCCAGGCTTGTTCTTTAATAATCTGTAAAATAGGTTAGAAAATGCACGTTTGCAAATTCATTGCAGACTGTACTCCAACTGAATGTTCGAAAGGCTTTTAAGATCCTATTCTTATGATATCATGACTGTTAAATAGAATGTTTTCTGCTATTAGACAATCTGCCAAAGACTGTCATTTAAACTAATAATATAACAGGAACCTGAATATCACTTATGTGGCTTATTATTCCTTTTTTTTTTCAACTCCACCCCCAGTCTCCCAGAACTCTACCTTTATTTGAAGTACCACAATATGACAGGCATATGATTTAATCCACATGAGAGCTCTCCTGCAGAACAATTTGCTTTATGGTAGAACTGGTCACAAGTAAAATCCAATTGGGATTATCATAATTATTATAATTCCTCAAGCGCAACGAAGGCTTCCTTGTAAAGCTAGATCTAGAGGATGACATTTATTGAGTTTCCACTAAACATATCAATTTAATTCAACCAAAATGTATTAAATGCCCACGAGTATGTTCATGCTCATTTTCAAAGAAGAAGGAAAAGAAACAATTGACCTTAAAGTGCCTTAAAATTAGCAAGGTATTTAACTGAAATTTATGGCATTTAAGCTTCATGATAATTATGACATCTAGGTAGAAGAGTGGATAGAGTACAGGAGTATGAATTAAGGAAAACGGGAGTCCAAATTCTGTCTCAGACACTTAATGTCTGTGTGAACTTGGGTGAATCTCTTAACTTCTTCCTGCCTCAATTTCCTCATCTATAAAATGAGAATAATAATAGCACCTACCTCATGGAATAGTTTGGAACTAAGCTAAAGAACTATAAAATTGTGCATACCCTTTGATACAATAATACTACCACTAGGTCTGTTTCCCAAGAGAAAAAAATAAAAGAGAAAAGGTCCATATGTAAAAAAGTTATAGAAGCTCTTTTTGTGGTGATGAAGAATTGGAAATTGAGAGAACACATCAATTAGGGAATGGTTGAATAATTTGTAGTATGTGATTGGGATAGAATATTATTATACTGTGAGAAATAATGAACAGGATGATATCTGAAAGATCCTGGGAAGACTTATGTGAACTGAAACAAAGTTCAGTAAGTAGAACCAGGAGAATAATGTATATAGTAAAAGTGCTATTGATGATCAGTTGTGAAAGACTTAGCTACTGTAATCAATTATCCAAGATAATTCCATAGGATCCATGATGAAAAATTCTATTCACCTATAGAGAGAGAAGTGATGAACTATGAGTACAGATTGAAATATTTTTCCATTTTCTTTTTCTTTTTTATAACATGACTAATATGGAAGTAAATTTTGTATGATGTCATATATATGATGAGTATTATATTTTTTGTCTTGTCAATGGGTGGGGGAAAGATTAGAAGGAAGAAAAGAATTTTGAAATGAAAAAAAATTTTAATGAATGTTAAAAAATCTAAAATATATTTTTAACTTTATGAATATAATAATCATATGAGATACACTAGTTGCCATGGCTATTATGATCTCCAATTTATAGATAAAGAGGTTAAGTCCTAGAAAGTTTGTAATTTGCTCCAGGTCACACAGTTTGGAAGTATCAGAGGTGGATTCACACCAAATGCGAAGTAGCAGATACTCACTATGAAACACTTTATCTAGAAGGTATGGTGAGACACTCACAAATATAAATAAGAGAGTACAAAGTTCCACAATAAGATGCATTAAATGGGAGACACATCACTTCTAGCTAGTGGAAGGAGGAGGTGGAGCTGGAATTAAATCTGGAAGGAGAGACTACATTGAAAAGGTGAAGATGGTGAGAGAAGATAGAAGTTTCTAGATAGAGGTAACAATGTGAACTAAGGCATGAAGTTTGGAAATTATAGACAATTGTGAAGGCACAAATCGATAATTCTTCCTTACTGGAGCTTAGGGCAGGAAAGAGAGAGTTGTGTGAGATTAGTTTAGAATTACAGGATATATCAGATAGTGGAGACCCAAGAATGCCAAGTTAAGGATATGATTTATGAGGAAAGAGCAGCAGGTGAAGGATTCTAAGCAGGGGACTAATATGATGAGAGCAGGCAATTAGGAAAATTCTTTGGCATTGGTAAGTAGGGATTTTTTCCCCTCACCCTTGACAGTTCATTTGAATAGCTTAGGTTGAAACTGTTACTCAACCGTTTTCATTTTTATCCTTCTGATCTGATAATAATTTAGACCTTTGTATTAACTAGGAAATCTGATCACACACAATCAGCCAATTCTTATATAACTCCTCTATAAAACCATGTTAAAATTTAAGTTATTTGAGTGTTATTCCCAAAATGGGAAATAGGAACAAAAAGCCAAAGATTTATCTTGATTTTTCATTTCTTTGGGGTCTATACCTTGGTCAGCATAGTGAAATTACTAAAGTGAAGAGGCCAGATGAACTCCCAAACCATTTTAACTGGCAGTTACTTGATCTTCTTGATACATAAAACATATGGTATTCCAAAGAAACACCAGATTAGAGTACAAGAAAATGGGTAAGAATACTATAATGGATTATAGAAGAATGAGAGCAAAGCTTCCTATAAAATGGAAAAACAGTGGAAAATAAACCTCTAGAAAGTCTGACAATCTTTGATCTAAGTAAGATAATCCATTTCAAGAGAATTTATAGATGAAGTTGGCAAGAGGACAACATAGAAGATGATGCAAAATTTGTTAACATTTCCATAATACTATAGTTTCATGAACAATGACAGTGAAATGACTAAATTTGTACCCTAGTACCTGATCTTCTATTTCATAATGTGGTGAATTAAAAATGGCATTCAAGAAGATAAAATTAGTAAAACTTCTGGACCTGACCAACTACACAAAAAGGAAATCCAAACTGGAAGCTACATAAATTCTAAAAGTATTGTCATAATGTAAAAAAAAAAATCACAGGAAAGGGAAGATATCTAAAGAACAGGGAATAATGAGCAATTACATTATTACCCCTAAAAGTTAATCAAAGGAACATTAATATCAATTGACCCATGTATTTTTAAAATCATCTTTATTATTAAATCATTATAAAAATGATTTACCCATGGATTCAGATATATTGTTAAAAATATGAGAAGAAGCATTTTCTCATTGATGGATCTCTGAATTAGACCACATTTTTGTAAACTTATAATTGCCTGAATGGTGCTTATTGTTTAATAATGAGAGAGAGAGACAGAGACAGAGAGAGACAGAGACAGAGAAACAGAGAGAGAAAAAGAGAAAGCGAGAGAAGAGAGGAAAATGTAACCTCTAAAGATCTCTCTAACAATCATCTCTGATATCAAGTATGATTCTTTAGTGGATGAAGCTACAGATAAATCTGTTCAGCACTCCATGCTGATTATTAATATTAAGTGATACATATAATAGATGCATTTCTTGCCAAAGGTGCTTTCCATTGTCCTGAAGATTATCCTGTTCAAGGTCCAAATAAAAGATGGAGATGTTGAGATTCTCTTGGTACTTCATTTTGCAAATGTATTTATATTGATTGTATCAAGCCTCAGAATATTTCGGGGCCTCCTTGATGAGCTCTATGAATACTCAGAGGAAAGTACTCAGTCTAAAATTACGTTGAGGAAACATGCCTATCATCCAGATATGATTTGTAGCTAGGTGGCAAATCCTTTGAGTTACTAGTACATCAATACATCTATCTGGGACTGTGAGTACAGAAGGACAAGGTGCCAGGCCCATAATTCAATGGGAAAATAAGATTTGGATGGATTTCATTCGGGAAATTGCACAGTGCTCTTGGAACCATGATCCCAAGCTGTTTTATGTCACAAAATCAAGTCTTTTTTGTGAATATATTCTTTCTGAAGTTCTTTATGGTTGTGAATGATGGCATAGAATACTCAATGAAGACCCAAAGTTGTAGATTACCCAGAGGACAGTAGAGAGAGACGCATAGTAGACACAACTCACCTGTAGGATATTTCTAATGCTGAGATATTATTGAAAAAAATACATGTTGGAAAAGGAGGTTGGCAAATCTCAAGATGAGAATGAATGATACAGGACATGCTGCACTGGTAACCTTGCCTCCATGAACAACTAAGAGGAAGGCCTCCAGGACTTTTGCAAAGAACATCATCAAAGCATGTGTGGGAAAACATGCATAGGAATCCCACAGGATAAGAAGGCATGGCTGGATTGTGAGTTGTATTTATGAAAGGGAATGCCAATACTGATAAGGACAAAGATCCATTGATCTCTGCATGGATGAGTCAACCAATAGTCAGGCATCAAGCACCTAACCAGACACTGTGACAAAAGAGGCTGACATGAGGAGATGAATGAAGAAGCTCTTTCAGTAATCCTGCTGCAGGGAATGAGAGTCCCATCTTATTTTTCAGTTGCTTGTAATTTCTCCATGAAAGTAGTTTCCCCTATTAGAGATCACCCACATTTATTGAATATAATACTTTTGAAAACATCATAACCAAAGGCTTAGAGAAATGAGTTTCTCTCTTATTCTCATAGACTAGAGAAAACTTTCTTTGGATTCCGAAGACAAATGGCTGTACTTTTAGGTGGTTGGCCTTGATAAAGTATGGTGATCATAATTATGGTGGATGAAATTCTATCTTATAATCCTGAGAATCTGGGAGTCTGCCTGCTGGTTAGCATAGAGTAGGAATAAGGAGTAGACTTCATTCTGAGAAACTCATGGGACTCTACTCGATGACCTCATCATAACCCCAAGGGTATTGCATGAATTGCATGTCAAAGGCAGGATTTTCTGGTCCTTCTGGCTTTCAAGATGAATCACTTCATCATTAATAAATGAATTACATCCAATTGGATGGATCTTGGCTAAGTACATCACTTGGCCGAGGTAACTTCTTCACTTTTAAAGGAGGAAATAATATTGTACTATGTACCTCACTGAGTCGTGAGAAAAGAGCCTCGTCAAAGTTCTGTCTCAATGTAAGTTATCACCTTGGTGAATGGAGATTTGCAGTATTCATTTGTATCCATCAGATTGTTGTGGTCCCCAAAACAAATATACCTGATGGATGGATTTTTACCTTAGAAATTAATAGGAGAGTGCCTGGCATAGTAGAAGAGAACTGTACACAGAATTTCAGAATGTAAGTCTAGGGAACTGCAGCCTGAAGATTGGTCATTTATTTTCTTTGGGAGTTATCTAGGGGCACCGAGAGGTGAACTAAGCGACCAATAACAGAATCCATATACAACTCTTTCTTATTCTGAGGTTGTGTCTCTATCTGCGCTGTTACACTAATTCTGTATTTTATTTATGTGATTTTTTTAAAGATAAACTTGCTTATTAATTGTGTGTTAACCTACATTTTATGTCAGGAAGCAAAAAAGTTGCCAGTGAGATGTAAGACATTCACTTCATCGGGAGATATTATTTACACCGTACATTTATAGACACAGCTGTGCTTACTCAGCCTGTGTTAATTGATTCAAGAGGGTTTCAGGAAAACAGAAAACATTGGAAGCACCTCCCATTTCACCAACTGGAATCATCTTTGGATGGAACTCTGACCCTGGAGCAAGGACCATTGGTGCTAATTAGCTTGGGTGTCAGAAAACAGAAATTCATTTTGTGGGCAGAATGCAGTCTGGCACAGCCTTTCTTGGTTCAGGAGATAAAATGAGATTAATTAAGTCCATTATCTTATTGTGTCAACAAATTAAATCTGGTTGAACATTCCACAGTTTTTCTGTGGTTAAATGAATGATAGACTAAGTGCATTTTGGTCAAAACCAACTCTTCTAATTTGTTCCCCCAAAGTGAAGTTTGGAGTTCATTTTTTTTTACTTTGCTCTGTCTGCAAAAAGCATCTTGCTGCATTTTTTCAGTGGAAAATAATTTTACTCCAATCATTCTATCAATCAACATAGAGGAAGCCACAACATCATTTGCTTCAAAATCAGTGTTTACATCTCTCTCTTTCTCTCTGCAAAGAAAATGACAACATTTAAACTTGGATGGATAAAAAAAATTGTATAATGTATACTGGACTGAGGTCCCCTGTGGGATTCAAAGTGGGTCTGCATGGTGGAGGAAAGGGAAGAAGCTGAATTCTGATCTCACTTTTGAACCAGCTTTTCCCTGACAGTTTAGCTTTGTTTACTATATGTTTGAACAGATGGAGAAATTGTTTGCATCCTTTAACTTGTAAAATCCTGAGTCACCCTTTGCTACTTCCTGTGAAAAGGCAGAATCTGGGTGATAAATTCAGACCAACCAGACAGAATGATGCTGTAGACTGTTGGTGTAGAAGGCTCCTCAGAGCTACTGGTGAGAATGTAAACTACTAAGAGGATTTAAAGCTGGTAATGTTAAATCATCCAATCCCACTTCCCTCTTTTACAGATGAAGAAACATTTGTAGTAAAATGAGTTCTCCAATCACAGAGATATAGATAAGTAATAGACCTTAGATTCAATCCCTCCCCTTTTGAAATTCTCAATCCAGTGTTCTTTCCATTATACCAGTCTCTATTGAGGCATGAGTAATTAGTCTGGTGAAGGCATCTTTAACCAGGGCTTATAGTGGAGCTAGTTCTTACTGGCTCCTGAGAGCCAATTGTTAAATTTTGAGTTGTTTTGAGCAGTTATAACTAAGAAATCAGCAAATGTTACAAATCAGGTCTTAACTTGCTGTTTTCTTGACTGGATAGGAAGGAAGTCATGGCAAAAATGTTAATAATGTAGATTAAACTAAAAAGTATGTCATGCAATGATTGGTCATGATTCCAGAGAATCAGTGAGGAAGAGTGGTAGCTGCCTCCTGACAGAGAGGCAATGGTCTTAAAAATCAGAGAGACTCATATATTTTAAGCATGGCTATCATTAAATTTGTTTTGTTTGGGTATATTTGTAATAATGGTTTTCTTTTCTTCCCACTCCTCCTCTATTAGAGAGGGGAATGGAAGAAAATGGATATAAATTCTGATTTGTTGAAAAAAACTAAAAGCCTGGATAGTCAGCCATTTTTCTAAAGAACTATATTGAATTTGACATTATTGCAAATCATCCCATCTTTGGATAGATCTAATAGTTAGGAAATTTTTTCTTAAATAAAATCTAAATTCACTTCTTTGTCATTTTATTCCTTTTATCCAGTTTTCTCTGGAGCAAAGAAAACTAAATCTTATGCCTGTTTCATATAATAGCTCTTTATATAATGAAAGAAAGCAATTCTGTCCCTCCCTCTAAGCGTCTTCTTCTTGTTCTTGTTATTTTCTTCTTTTGTCCTCCTCCTCCTTCTCCTCTTTCTCTTCCTCCTCCTCTTCTTTCTTCTTCTTTTTCTTCCTTCTTTCTATCTGTCTGTCTGTTTGTCCATCTGGCTGTCTCTGTCTCTGTCTGTATCTCTGTGTCTGTCTCTGTGTGTCTTAGTGTCTGTCTGTCTCTCGGCAAGTCCCAACATCACAGTTATCCTCTTTTCCATATATAAAAATCTCAGTTCCTTCAACTGGCCCTATTCAGGAAACATCTCAAACTTGAGATGGAAGAATGACATAGTAGGAATGAGGACATTAATTATCCTGCTGTCTGCTGATACTCGTCCCTTGCAAAAAGCAGAAGAGATATTACTTTCTCGAATATCTGCATGCTACAATTTATGAAGGACATTGATAATCTGGAACCCATCGAGTGGAGTTCCAGGAGGGCAACCAGGATAGTTAAAGGCATTGAGATCAAATCATGTAAAGATTGGTTGAGGGACTTGGAGATATTTATCTTGGAGAAGAGAAGACTTATGGGAATAAGCAATCATTATTGTTAAGTATTTGACCAGCCATCATATAGCAGAGAGATTACATTTGTTCCTGGTCTCATGAATGGGGGTTATAAGGAGACAGATTTATACTCAATGGAAAGAAAAAGATTCCTAAGAGCTAGACTACTCCTGAGTAGAGTGGACTATTTTATGAGGGTATAGATTCATAAAATTTGAGAGTTAAATGGGACCTCAGTGGTCACCTAGAATGAACCCATAGATGAAAGGAAGTCCTAATGAAAACAGCTGAGGGATCAATCACCATAAGGGGATGCTCAGGGAGTCTTGGAAAAGACAAGACATAGGGTTGGATAAGCATGAGTATTATCCTGGGAGACTTGGAAAGGAAATGGCAGCTGTGTCCTGATCTCTGATACTTATGAGCCCATTTCCAAGTAAGAGCAATCTCTAAATCGGACAATTTCAGGGATCCTCTGATTTCTTTGCAGAGAAGACCGGCATTCCTTTGAGCTGCAGTAAGTTTGTTTTTTAGCAGCTCTCTGTGAGTGACTGATTTATCTCCCTCCTACGGCATCAAGAGGCAGAGGAGTTAATTGAAAACTTAGATAAACGCTCCCCAGGTATATGTGTGGGGACACCAGGCATTAGTGTATGGGTGCATGAATGCTTAATTCCTGGTTAAGTTCCCTGCGCTTTGCCTAATTGTAATATTTCATCCAAAGTCTTTGCTTTGGATTCTTGGTCATCTCATTTGCCTTGGAAAAGAAGCCTTGGTGGAGTTGATGAACTGTGGATTTGAGGAGTCAGTTGGACCTGACTGCAGCTAAGAGGAGGGCCTTATTATTTTTGTGTAGTATGGTAAGAACTTCTCTTCCATGACGGGATGGATTCTCTGGTCTCCCAGGTCCTTTTCAGCTCTGAGATTCTGTGTGATGGGTCCTTGAGTTCTCTTACCATCATGGCCACTTCTATAAGCATTTCAGGTTGCCAATGCTCTTTTTAATCTGTGGTTCTCAGAAGTGAACCCACTTTCTGTGTGTGTTCTCACAAGAGCAGCATAAAAACATACGACTCCCTCCCTTGTTATTCATATGATGACCTATCCCAAGATTGCAGTAGCTTTTTTTAAACTGCCGTACCACAGTGTTAATTTAAATTAAATTCACATTTAATTAGAATATCCAGATCATCCCTGGAAACTATTGTCTAACTATGTCTCTCCCATTTTGAAGATTCGGAATTGATTTTTGAAATCTAAATGGAGAACTTTACATTTACTTCTATTAATCTCATTTATTCCATCATTCTAGATTGGCAAGATTTAGCGAAGAGTTAGGAGAAGTGAAGAGGGTCTGGCCTGATTTTACTAAAACTATATAAGGTTTTCTTTTCAGCTTCATGGCATCTACAAACTTAATGAGCATGTTATCCATGCCTTTATTCAAGTCATCGTTCTAAATATTAAACAACAAAAGGCTGAATATAAAATGTTGGGGCGTTTGGATATATCCTTGCAAAATGACATTGGCCCTGACATTCACTTGCTTCCAAATAGAGGTAATTGTATTTTATCCTGTTTACATCTTTCCATCTTTTTCTCAAAAAAGTGTGAGAGATTCTATTAAGTACCTTGATAAGGCATAGGTTAAACTACAGCATATTTGTAGTAGGGGTTCTTAACCTCGGGATTCATGAGCTATTTTGAGATATTTTTGAACAATTATATTTCAATAAATGGTTTTCTTTTTAATCCTTTGTATTTTGTTTCATGCATTTAAAATCATTATTTTCCGAAGAGGTACATCAGCTTCATATGACTGACAAAGGGATCCGTGATATTAAAAATATATATTAAGGACTTGGGCATATCATTCCTGTGACCTACCTGTCTCATAATTCTATCAAAAACCACCAAAATGAATTTAGTCTTGCACGACCTGTTCTTGATGAAGTCAGAATGAATCCTAGTGATCCCTGCTTCCTTTTTGAGATCTAATCAATTCAATTATAATATATTCTAGAATTATTTAACTATAAATTCAATCCCCTCCCCATTAAAAAGAATCAGGACATTTCCCATTCTCCTGTCCTGTGGTATCTCTCTTATTATTCCAATCTTAAATGTCACCTCAGCAATCCCACCCGCCAGGGTTCCCCCCTACCCTTACCCCACCATCTGAGGATGTAGGTCATAGAGATCAGGCTACTTGAGGGAATCAAGGACATCTATCTGCTCTATAATCATCTCCTTTCTGATTTAGGATATCAAATCCCTGGGAGCCATGTTTGTGCTGCACCACCTAGTACAAAGATTATTATCTGCCATTTGTTCCGTACCTCCTATTACACAGATTATTATCTTTGGCAGAGAAAACAGAAATCAATCGAGTTGACCAGTTCTTCCTTCTTTCCTTTCTCATCACCATTGTCCATTTCACCCCAGGCAGCCATCTTACCCTTCCTTCCTAACTCCCCAATCTTAGCTAAGAAATCCTTTGATGTTAACCTAAGTTTCCTCCACCAGCCTCATGCTGGTAGTGTTCTTACAGGACCTTGTTCAGCTTGGCCCCAGTGAATGGAATTAGCAGTAATGGGTGGAAATTGTAGAGAGGTAGACAAAAGCAAAGAGTTGTTCCCAAGATAAACTGAGCTGTCTGAAGAGGGAGTTTGTGCAATAATCTGAGGTATTCAAATGGAGATTAAGAATATTAGAGCTCAGGGAGGCCTGATGGGATGAGACGGCTTCTGAGATTTCTTCCATATCTGACAGTCTGTGATTTAGGTTTCTCTAACCTGAAGCCTAAAGTTTTAATGGAATAGAACAATTTATTTCTATGCCTCTGCCAAAATGGCTTTGGTTATTTGAATGTTATTAACCAGTGACTAAGATCAAAGTTCCATATACTTTCTTGGAAAAGTTTTTATGTGGTTTTTCATAATTATAAAATATAAGATCCTAATTTCATCCTGAAAATGATAAAAATGGAGTTGTTGTTTCAGAGAACTAGGAAATCCATCATCTCCATTTTAATTACTCCTGATATCTTTTGCATCTCAACGAGTCCCCTTTGGTATGGGCTTAGTAATAGTATGCAATCCCTTATTAATATAAATGACTTTGTTTTTCAGGAAGAAAAGTATTTTTTACACACACACACACACACACACACAATTTTTGGAGGTGTGTCAGAAAATCTCTGGCTCGAGCCTTTATATAACTGGAAATAGAATTATTTGACTTGTTTTGCTTTCCCAAAGGGATCCTCTATGCTATTGTAAGCAGTTAAGTTAACATGGTATCAACTCAATAATAGATTTTATTCAAACTACTCATAAATGCTGAAGGTTACAGACCTCTGAAATGGATAGTTTCTGTCTTTTATCATTTGCGACTTTAATAGTTATGAAGGAAGGCCACAGGGTTGTTTTATTTTATACTTAATCTCCTTATTAATCCATGGCAACATTTTTAAAATGTGGTTGTGAAGGATTTGCTATTCTCCTTCTGAAAGCTGTTTAAATTCTTTGAGCACTCATCTTTTAGGGACCGGTACTTCGTTTTACATATCTGCACTAATTTTCTGTGTAGTTTATGTAACATTTTTAAAAATCAGTGTGTATGTCCCTACTTTCAGAGTCTGCATGGTAGTGAGAAGAGAGAAATAGTTTCAGAGTCTTGAAGAAATGGGTTAATATCGAATTTTCCAAATCAAGGCTGCAAGGCTCTGGGCATGTGATTTCAATTCTCATGCTTCACTGAGTGGGGGTCTTCTCATGCCCTCCCAAGTGTGAGTAGACCAGCTGCAGTAATGAATTTGTGCCCAGACTAGTGACAATAGTCACTGGACCAAATATAGCTTGTCTCTCCCCCAGAAGAAGAGTGCCCCATCCTATCTACCTTTCTTCTTAAAACACAAAGGCTTTTTGATATTGCTGTCTTAGAAAGGAGGAGCTCTCATAAATCCAGTCATCAGATAAGATAAAAGTCCTCTGGTTTTTATTTCCCATCAGGAGCATCTGCCTGTCTTCAGAGCCCTGTCTGGAAGGACTATTTCTTTTCCATAAGGAGATTCCTTGATGTAAGTAAGAGCCAAACTTTGGAATAAAGTACAGCACTCCTGAATAATTCACTCTGTTTTTTAACCTGGACTTCTTGCTTACCAAGGGCAAGGTCTCTATCAGAAGCCTCCCTTATAATTTGACCTTAAGAATTCTTGGTGACTCCCTACTTCCCTTCAGATTGCTAAATTACAATCAGCACAAGTTTAGACAAATTGTCTAGGTCTCAGGGATTTAAAGTCCTTCCCAATTTTCTCAGCTCCAGTATTATTTTATTCTCCCATAGGAAGGGCTGAACTGAAACAAAGCTGAAGCCCAGGGGACAAAGGCGTTATCTTCCTCTACATTCCTGCCTTTGTCATTGACAACTGAATAAAACAAGCCAAATCTAAGTGAAAAACCTGACATCATCTCTATCCATTTTCCCCTTAATTTTTAAGGCTGCTGATTGGACTAGGAGATAGTATATGGTGACATGGTAAGGAGTGAGTTAATTAGTAACTAGTAGTTGAACTATAGGAATAAGGATATAATCTCAGAGATGGGGAGGACCTTAGAATGTCAAATGTCAGAATAAAAAGAGATCCTTAGAATATAGTGCACAGAATGACAAAGGTGGAAGGGGCATCTATCCATCCCTCTGTCTATCTATCCATCCATCTATGTATGTATGTATGCATCTATCTATTCATCCATTTACCTATCTATTTATCTATCTATCCATCTATCCATCCATCTGTCTATCATCTATCTATCTACCTGTCTCTCATCTCTATGTATCTATGTATCTGTCTATCTATCATCTATCTATCTATCTATCTATCTATCTATCTATCTATCTATCTATCTATCTATCT
>JAJPUD010000115.1:44786-87480 GCA_023553655.1 Myrmecobius fasciatus | reverse complement strand
TCTATCTATCTATCTATCTATCTATCTATCTATCTATCTATCTATCTTAGATGGCCAGACTTGAAAAGGTTAACTGCCTTCAAGGATCTGACTGTTTGATCATCATGTAAAGGATAAAAGTCTTTCTTATTGATTTCTGCATGTAGAATTTAGAGCAATGGGTTAAAACCACAATCTTGATGGATAGAAAAACTACCTACCAATTAGAACTTACTAGATGTGAAAGGGTCTGCCTTGGAAGATAACCCATTTTTCTTCCTTGAGGTTTTAAAGCAAAGATTGCATATCCATTCACCAGATAATCTTTAGAGAGAATTATATTTCAGATATTTTTGAACACTGTTGTACTATGTATCCTTCTGAGGTCCTTTCAGGGGTTTCTGGGTAACTATTTAATAAGTGACCATGCCGGAATCACATTTATAATTTGCATTATAACCATTTCCCCCCCACTTTCTTAAATCTAGGCAATTCAGACAATAAATCACACCCTCCTTTGTAGCATTTACTGATTCTTGTGGTATAAATTCTCACAATTAAAATTTCACAATTGGCTCTTGACTGGTTCAGCTGGCTCCAACATAGCCATGGGTCATTTCCAAATATGCAATTCTGCTCTCAGAGAAGGGAATAAACTTAAAACACAGAAACTCTGGGGATTGGAGCCAGAAAGGACCTAAGAGATGATAGTCTAATACAATCATCATTTTATGGCTGAAGAAACCGAGGAAGGCTCAAGTGCCATGGAAGGAGGCACAACTGGTTAGTTTCCAGGATCCAACTAGAACCCAGATCTGCGGGATCTGTTCCCCGGGGGCTCTTTCCACTTCCCCCTCCTTTCCAGAGAAGGAGTTCAGCAGTCTCATTTCAATTCAGAGTGAATAGCTGTTAACATTAAAAACCCATACCTCCCATTTGTCACAGCTGGCAGTGTGTGCCGGAGAAGGGGCCAGACCTTCATTGCCATGGAAACGCCATTACCTTGCCTTCCTTCAGAACAGGGTTTTAGCAGGTTGTGGTTGGCTTCTCTCCTAGAGCCTTGTGGGAGATGTGGAAACACCGGGGGGGAGGGGAGGAGTGGGGTAGTGGGTACTAGGCTGGCCCCGAAGCTCTCCCAGCCTTCCTTTTCCCCAGCACAGCTCCAAATGTTTCTGCCTCCATATTTTCCATGATTTGCTCATCAGCTCAAATGAGATGTGGGTGGGTTCAGGGCAGACAAGAGATTGAGTAAGGACCAGCAAAATCCCTACGTTACGGCCTCCCGCTTTCCTTCTGCCCTCCCTTTTCTTCTCTCCGTCTCTTATTTCAGTAAAAAAAAAAAAAAAAAAAAAAAAAAAAGATTCTTTTGAACTTCAACTTTTATATTATGTGAGAAAAGCTAACTCTCAGAAAACAAAACAAAACAAAGTTGCTAAATTTGAAGAGCCATCCCACTATCAAGGCAACAATCAATAAGCATTTATTAGGCACCCATTGGGTTCCTTGCACTATGCTAGATGCTGGGGATAGAGGTGCAAAAATGCTAATATTCCTACATCATTCCAACAGGGGAAACAATCAGTGCATGAGACAATATAGATAGTGACGAAGTAGTTAAATACGGGGTCGCTTAGGTGGCAGAACCCCAGCAGTTGGGGTGATAGGGAACTTCATGAAGAAAAGGAAAAGAGGGACTCTCTGAGGTTGAAGAGAAAAGAGAGTCCATCCCCAACACGTGGTACAAATAACACCAAATCAGAGGAGATGGGCAGCGCTCGGCCCGGAAGTCTCATCTTCCTGAGTTCAGATCCAGCTCAGACACTTACAGTCACTTTGACCTACTTGCCTCAGTTTCCTCCTTTGTAAAATGAGCTGGAAGAGGAAATGGCCAACCTCCCGCCATATCTCTTCCAAGAAAGCCCCGAATGCAGTCATGAAGACTCTGACAGAAGTCCAGTGACAGAACAGCAAAACAGGGGAGATCTCGACTCTGATTTCCAGTTTTATAAGTCTGAAGCTTTTAAAAAATAGCTAATCATTTCTAATGCCCTTCCCTCCCTCTCTACAGAGAAATAGTGCCTTTAAAAACCAAACCAAACCAAAACCCTATCCTCACTGCAGTCCCAGTCTGATAAAAGGTGCCTTTGGCCACACGGGTAGAGCCCCATCCCTGGAGAGAGCAGAGGTCCTGCTCCACCTTCGAGCTTGGGAGTCACCATTGGGCACTCAGAGGTCTCCATGGCCCTTTTCCTTTGCATCATTATGGCCACTGTGCAAATGCTTGCCCATCACTTCATGACATTTCCCAACTTCCTCTGAATTCTTTGCAATCACCATTTTTCACAGTATCATGTGTGTATCACAGTTTGTTTTCCCATTCACCCCAATTTTTTGGGGGGGAGGAATTTCTATATACATAATATTTCCTCCCTGCCTTTGAGCTTCTGGGGAACTGTTTGACTCAGTAGCATCACTGAGTCCAAGGTTCACATTTAGCTGAGTGGTAACCTATGGCTCCAAGAGTTTTCAGCTGGTTTGGGGGTAGTAGTGGTATATTTCTATCTGTGGTCATTTAATTTATTTAGGGAGTTTTCAGGCCATCTATCTATCCAGTCTCTTGAGTTTAGTCATATGAAAAATGCAGTTTTATTCATGAATTATTTGGATTTGTTTGTATAATTGGCGTTGTTACTAGTTTGCCCAGAGATGTAATTTCATCTATAAGGGGAATTACTATTGTGGGGACCCCTGCCAACTATGTGGAAGGCATTTCCTTTGTAATCTATCAGTTTGGGATGCTGGGAGCTGCCTTAATTGTCTATCTGGTTACTGGAAATGTTCTGTCCTATTGTAGAGAGCGTGGCCCGAGCTTCCTCATGGGATAGGGAGAGAATGGATGGACGGGCATTCCTGGGAATGCTTGGGAGAAGGGAAAGGGTAAAATGGGTGAGAAGGCACAAGTTTCTCTCACAGTTGGGCTCCTTCCTGAGGCAATTAGTGGGAGCGTTCTTTATTGTTGTGTTGAACTTTGTAGAATGTAGCAGTGGGGACACTCTGTAGACATTGAGGTTTTGCTCCTTTTTTTTAATACAAAATCTTGAATCTTCAGCAATCCCGTGTCCTAATCATCATAATTTTAACATTTATCCTCCAGGCAGGATCTTAGATACTTTTTTGACCATCACTTAAAACAAAGAATAGAGAAATGACTCATTAAAGTGGATTTTCACCCAGAGTGACCCTGAAGATCATCTCATTTATGAATTTCCAATTTTTGTGTGAGCAACGGACAACAGTCTGGTGAAACCTGTAGATTTCTCAAAATAATGCATATGATATATGGAAACTAATTATATTGAGACATAATTTGCAATTTTTTAAAAGTTCACAGATCTCAGGTCAAGGTTCTTCATCTAATCCAACTACCTTATTTTATGGAAAATAACACCCATGCTTTTTAATAATTTCTTGTGTGAACCTCTGTTCTCATTAATGTAATCAATGGAAGAATCTCTCAGTATAGTTTAACATCTCTTCCGCACTTTCAGCCTCAGAAAGTCATAACTAAAGTAACCATCCCAGAATAAGTCAGTATCTCAGGGTTTTGTGAATCTAAGACTTTCTGACTGAGAAAATCTCAATCACCCAAAAGGCTTTCTAATTTTTTTGTGAAGTAAAAGTAATCCAGACATTATTCTGCAAAAGTCTAGTTCGGACAGGTTAATTAGCTTGCTCATCATACAGCTTGGAAATTTGGTTATTGGAATACTTACTTCAGGGTAGTAGAGAGTGCTGACTATGGAATCGGAGGCGCTTGGTTTGAGTACCAGGTTTCTTTGGCTCAGTTACCTCTCTCCAAATCTCTAAAATGAAGGACCATTATGACTGCAAAGGTCCTTCTCAGATCTGAAATCCTTTCATCTTATTTATTTATTTATTTATTTTTATTTTTTATTTTTTTAAATTTTATTTTATTTGCAAAACATTTATTGTAATAATTATTACATATTGTATTTATTGCATTAATGAGAATGTTGGGTTAAATATCCCTAAAGTTTCTTCTATCTATAATACATTGGCAAGAATAAGAATTTGTATTTATATAGCATTTCAAGATTTGTAAAATGCTTTACATACACTATCTCATTTGATCTTCAAAACAGTCCTAGGAGGTAGATGCTATTACTAATCTCCATCTTACAGATGAAGAAATTGAGGCTGAGAGAGGTCAAAGTTATCCATGGTACTGCTTAAGATCCTAGAATGTTAGGTCAATTTTGGTCCTGTGCCACATTCCCATGGTTGTTTACTCCAAATTAAGTCTTAAATCTAAACAACAGCGATTTCTTGTAGCTTTGTGCTGAATGGCTATTTCCAAAATATTCCCATATGCCCGATGCCCATTTAGTATACATTTGAATAAAAATAGCCAAATTGGCCACTTCTGCCTGGCCCTTCTGGACTCTAGAAAGAGAAAGAATTGGTGATATCAGTGTCGGCTTCATCCCGTTCTGCTAAAGCTCTTTAGAACTGAAGACCATTTTTAAGTGGAATTCAGCAGAGGCTAGAAGGGAGGAGGGGAACCCAAATCTTAGGTTAGAGGTGAGATTTTGTAGGGGAAATTAATTAAGCATTGCACTAAAAATAATTCTGAATTAGGGGGAATTAGAGCCTCTTTGGACCATGGAAAAATAGAGCAAGGATAGGAAGTGCATTCACAGGGTGTTGATTCAGGCTACATCATTAATTATAATTCATAATCTAATTATGTAGCCTGAATCAACACCCTGCCAGTCTATTTCCTACGCTCCTTCTACTTCCCCACCCTCTGTCGATGAGAAGAGGATGTGGTCCTTGAAGCCTTTTAAAAAATCCTCATATAAGAAGAACAACAGAAGATGTCCCCCATGGTTTTTTCAGCTGGAATCTATTTTCCCCCTTCAGTCCTCATTAACTAGATTGATTTTCTAATTCTTTAATAAAACAGCATGTGGTAATAGAAAGTGCCCTCAACTTGGGAATCAGCAGCTCGTAGGGTCAAATCCTGACTTTGTCCCTGACTATCTATGGGATATCAGCCTCAGTTTGCTTACCTGTGATTTGGAGAAAAGAATTCCTGCCATGCTGATTTCAGGTTCTTGGGATGTTCAAATAAAATAATGCACAAAAGTGGTTTTCATAATTACGTGTCATGAGCTCTTATTGTTTCTGCTGCATTTCAAGTTCCTTAAACTCAGTTACCAATGTCTTATATTTCTGCCAGGGCTTATTATATAGTATATACTCCACATGAATGGTTTCACTATTTGCACTCAAGAGGGACATACCATACCAACAAATGATTGGTGGATAAAAAAATATAAAGCTCGTTATCTTGAGTTTGCGTTTTCATTTGGATAAATCTATTTAATAAACAACATTTCCAAATATTAGCACTTGTGACATGAACTGGCCTAAAATTTCAATAAATGAGGCACAAAAATGCCTAAGTAATTTTCTTCTCTCATTTTCTCCTCTCTCATAAGAATAATGATAACTTTTAAAATAATTCAGGTGAATGAGCACTCAGCTCAAAACAGCATTGCTCAGGACCCTCTCCTACTATTTGAATTCTACAGTGTGAAATGCAGTTCAAGCATCCTTAAGAAGCATACGGAGGCAGGAACCCCTGGATGAATGTAGCAGACAATATTCAAATCAGACTTTTTGTGCTTGGGAGTTTCCACTGGCCAAGATGCTGTGAAACTCCAGAGTTGTCCAGGGCACTTCCAAATATGCTGAGGGTCTTGGAATGGCTAGAACCATCGAGGCCACAGAATTATTTCTTTTGTCTAGAAATTATTGGGGAAGGGAGGGGATATGCTAAGGGCTTTACAGATATTACATCATTTGGTCCTCACCTGTAAAGCTCTGGGAAATAGGTGCTATTATTATCCCTACTATTGAGGAAACTGAGATAATGAGGTTGAGGTAATCTCTGCAGGGTCACATTGTTAGGGTCTGGGGCTGGATTTAAATTTAAGTGCTCTATCTTGTACTCCCACCTCAGGGACAGTGATTCACTGGCTTCTGAAGAAGCCCGTTCCTTACTGAGGAGTTTGAACATTAGCTGTCATATGGAGCAGAAATCTATTTCCTCGTACCTTCCATCCCTTGGCTCCAGTTCTAATCTCTGGGCAAAGGACGCTAGGGCTCAGTCCTCTCTACCTCCTAGTTGGTCAGCTACTCAGAGACACTTGTCTTGATCTTTTTCAGGCCAAACATCACTAATTCCTCCAGCTGATTTGGTCTCTAGTGCTCTTGAATGGGTGAACCTAACGTGCATATTGGCTTTCATAGTATCTCTCTTCCTAGCGAGGCAGAAAAATTCCTAAGAAAGGATCCTAATTAGTATGCATAATAAATCCAATGAAGTGATCTTTTTATTCCAATTCATACTATATATTTCTATTAGGCTGGGACCAATGACCATATCTTCCCATAAATATGACTTCAAATGCTTCCAATTTGAATATATCTGACCGCCTCACTGGATTCATTATTCTCACTAATCTGGATTGAGTTATCTTAGTAAAGGAGCCTGAAGAGGTCATAGGAAAGATATAGCTTACTCCTCTCCCATTATTTGTATCCTAAGTTGCCTCTTCCCTATTCAATAATAGGGAACCAAAGAAAACAAAGTGATTTCAACCATTTTATGGGGCAAGACCCCAGGAAGTCATCCTTCTAAAGAGAAAGAGATGCGTTTGAAGATTTCCAAATTTCAGTCTAAGCCACTACAGGATTCTAGATTAAGCCTTCTTCTTAGCCACATAGGGTAGTATATGAGGTACAACTAACTATCATGATCATGAAGTAATCATTCTCCAATGACCTCCTTTCTCAGGGCATCTTAGGAAAGTATAGCTCCTTCTTAAGTTGAGTTAAGCTTAGCTATCTGACTTTTATTTACCAATTCCTATAACTCCTATCTTTCCTTTCCCCCTTCTCCCATAAATTCTGTTCCCTGGGTTTATTTTTTTCTGAGCCCGATGTAACAAGGGTATGTTGTATTTATTTGCAAGGCAAGTGTTTTCATGCTCAGGTCTTCGAAATAAAAATTGTCCTTTTAAACAAAGCTCAGCTCTTTGAGAGAGTGATGGGATTCTGAATTTGCACAGGGAAGAAGGGTGGTAGAGATGAAAGGGGAAGTGGAAGTGGCTGGACTGGGATTCAGAACTGATGTGCACTCTTTCATTAGTGTCCATCCAAAAACAGAGCAGAAGAGATCTTGTAAACTATTGTATATTTTTGCCTTACTTTATTGGGACACCTGTGATGCTTGTGTCATGGGTAATGGTCCAGATCATCCCATGCATTTACTTAAGTTTCTGGAAAAGCATCGTACCACTGTATTAATTGTCCGGCAAGGGAAGGCAATAACTGAGTTGTCCATCAGAGTGTGCTTTACTTGGACCATTGAGAATGGGCATTTTGGTGCCTCATTTATTGAACATTCAAACCAGGTCACATCAGAAAGCCCTGGTCACATCTGAGTCTTCAGGGATATTTTCCCTAAAAGACAACAGCATCTCTACTGGCCACCAGATCACGTTTACCCTTCCAAACACCTGGATTGCTTCCCATGATCAGTCAGCTGAGGTTTTCCATGTTGCCTTAGCTGAGATGAAAAATAAAGGCTGAAATGGAGTATGAGACAAAATATCAAATTATAAAATTTCCTGTTTACTTACAGTTCTAGAGTCCCTATCTTGTGTTTGTGTTCTCCTCTCTCGGGTTATTATGGTCCCCAAATTGACAGAATGCAAATATTTCATATCCTTTTATCCTATGGTTTATTGAACCTAGTGAAAAAGGAAAGAAAATAAAATACAACTCCCTTATAGATCCACCTCAATCATTATCTAAACTTACAAACACTTCCTCTCTCAGGTTTATAGAGCACTGGAAGCAATTTCATCTTCCAAATGCAGATGTGAGCTGCTGACAGCCCCAAGATCCATTGTCTGTCTACATGAAACGTCCTATTATGGCGATTAAACATTGCTGTGAATTAATGGGTGAGTTACTGAGGGTAACACCATTTGAGCCCCTCGGACCAAGAAGATTTTTTTCCCTTCGGTTTCAGTTATTTTCATGTTAAATCTTTATGTCCCCCTTCCCCAGTGAAGGAAGGAAGGAAAGAATAATTTCTGAAATCCTGTGCACCCACAGTTAGGAACTCTTTGAATGCAGGGAGTTTTTACCCTTCTTTTTTTTCTTGTGATTAGTGTATTAGTATATTAGTTATTTGTATTAGTATTAGTATGTTGCCTGGAACACAGAAAGTATTTAATAAGTGTTTGTTATTGATGATGTTATTGCTGTGTGAGTGTTTGTGTGAGCACCTGGAAGTCCTTTCAGGATGTGCTACAAACTGAGGGAAATACAGAAAAGGACATTGGAAATAATACTAACATTGAACAACAGCTAGCATCTATATGGGTCCTGTGTTGGGTCTGGAGTCAGTGAAATCTGAGTTCAAATCTGTCCTTAAATACTTACTCAATGTGCTGTTCTTTTAAAGCGCTTAGAACATTGCCTGGCACATAGTAGGCAATATTTTGTCTACTTTTAACAATTATCACTTTATTTTATTCTCTCAACAACCCAGGAAAACAGATCTTATTTTCATTCCCATTTTATAGATGAGGAAACTAAGGTCCAGCAAGGTTAAATCACTGGCTTAGAATCCCACTGCTAGGAAGGATCGACATTTAAACTGAGAACTTCTGTCTCTCTGTCCAGTGCTCTACCCACTGCTCCCACCTTCTTTAATTCTGCTCCCCAGCCCCAGGGATACAAGAGCCAGCTCTTGCTTTGGCTGCCCCTCCATCTCCACTTCCAGGATCAGAACCTTCTGAACAGCTCCGGTCTCCACAACTATAAACCACGGCCTGACAGATCCCCAGGAGTGGGTGTTCTTGGAGCGCTTGTGTATCCTACGGAAGCCCAGCCGACCCAACTCAAAGAGCCTTGGCAGTTATCACAGACATGATGATCTCTCCTGAAGTCCGCAGTGGGGTCTGGGAAGCCCGCCGAGGCACCCGCACTGCGAGCTGCTGTGCAGATCTTTGGCCACGTTCTTCTCCATCCCCATTGCCCATCTAGTGTGAGCCCAAGTTCTCCCCTCCCAGTGAAAAAGTCAGGACAACCAAGACTCCAGGGTCATCTCTGGAGTCGGCATCATGGGCTCAAGTCGGACAGTGCGGACAAGAAAGCAGGAGAACGGAGCACATGCTCATAGCCGCCCACCTTCTGCCCCTTCCATTTGCCTTCCCAGATACCCAAGGAAAGCAAACCACCTGCACCCATCATTTATGGAGAATAAAACTGTAGGTGTCTGCATGTGTCTCTGCATGTGTATGTGTGTTCTTCCTTCCTTTCTTTCTTATCTCTCTCCCTCCCTTCCTCCTTCCCCTCCCTCTCTTCCTTTTTGTCTTCCTTTTTTTCCTTCCCTTCCTCCCTTCCTCTTTTCCTCTCTTCCTTTCTTCTTCCCTTCCCTCCTTCCCTTCTTCCTCTCTCCCTCCCTCTTTCCCTTTCTTTCTCCCTTTCTCTCTCCCTTCTCTCCTCCCTAATTTCCTGTCTCCCTCCCTCCTTTTTTCCCCTTCCTTTTTTCCTCCCTCTCCCTCCCTCCCTTCTCTTCCTTTGTTTTTCTTTCTCCTTCCCTCCTTTCCTCTCCTTTCTTCCTTCCTTCCTTCCTTCCTTCCTTCCTTCCTTCCTTCCTTTTTCTTTCTTCTTTCCTTCCTGCCTTCCTTCTTTCCTTTCTGCCTTCCTTCTTTCCTTTCTGCCTTCCTTCCTTCCTTCCTTCCTTCATTGGGGAAGGGGGACATAGAGATTTAAACATGAAAATAACTGAAACCGAAGGAAAACAAATCTTGGTACGAAAGGGGCCCAAATGGTGTTCCCATTGCCCAGAACCTCAGTAACTCCCATTAATTCACAACAATGTCTAATCGCCATAATAGGATGTTTCATGTAGGCAGACAATGGATCTTGAGGCTGTCAGCATCACACATCTGCATTTGGAAGATGATTAAAAGAGACTGGATCCTAATGTCAGCAGCTTCCTCAGGGAGAGCATATCTGGCAAATTCCACTTGCCCTGAGTTTCCCAAAGCTAATGGGGTACACTGACTCTCCCTGACGTGGGCTCTAAGCCCATTGAACTTTTGGGGGAGTATTCAGGTTCTGTGCAATCCCCTGGGAAAGAAGAACAACAGAGTGGGAAGCAGAAAACAATAGCTTCAAGGTTGCCATCCTGTCATTGCGGGGAAAACTTTAGGATTCTGGGATTAATTAGGATGAGATTCTGAAGAAAGAAGTAAGGTCACTGGAATTATATCTCCATTGTGTTGTATCTTCAAAAAGCACCAGAGTTTAAGTCAGGTACTAATTATTTCCTTGATTCACTATTATATTAAGATTCTCATTAGCTTTTTTGCTGTCTCTCTCTCTCTCTCTCTCTCTCTCTCTCTGTCTCTCTGTGTCTCTCTCTTTCTCTCTCTCTCCTCTTTCTTTCTCACTCTCTCTCTCTTTTTCTCTTCCTCTCTCTGTCTCTTTCTCTGTGCCTCTGTCTGTCTCTCTCTCCCTATGTCACTGTTGCTGTCTCTGTCTCTGTGTATGTGTGTGTCTCCCTCCAATTCTTCCCTTATGCTATTTCCACATTAATCTTCCTTATGCACAGCCCTGATCCAGCCATCCTCTGCTCTGAATCCTTCAGTGGCTCCCTGATGCCCAGCAAATAAAGTTTAGTATCTATAGATTATCTTGTAAAGCTATCCACAATCTGGGGCACATTTGTTGGAAGCAAATTGGATGCCCATTCTTCTACATATTTGTGTAGGGATGGAGAAGAGATCAGAGGTCATCAACTCCAACCTGCTCTTTCTACACATGAGGAAAGTGACATTCATTCAGGAATATCCAGGGATATTCATTTTCCCCAGTTAGGATTTTAACAGCAAACTGCTGGCAACAAACCACCCTTCTTTTCATGGCTTTGCCTCTGTATCCATGTCATTTCATACGTCTGGGATATCTTCCTTCTAATAATTCAGATATCGTTCCCCCTGTGAAAACTTTAAGTAGCCTTCCATCCCCATAGCTTAGATAGTCCTGGGTCTCTACCTTTCTCATGAGCATCCTTCTGGACTATGTTGTTACTGTGGTTGTTCAGTTGTGTCCAACTCTTAGTGACCCCATTTGGATTTTCTTTGCAAAGATAGTGGAGTGGTTTGCCATTTCCTCCTTTAGCTCATTTTACAGATGAAGAAACTGAGGCAAACAGATGAAGTCACTTATCCAAGATCTTGCCCAGTAAGAGTCTGAGGTCACATTTGACTTCTTGGCTCCATACTGTGGAGCCACCTGACTGCCCATCATTCTGCACTATGGTTATTTATAAATTTGACTAGGACTTATAAAATGGACTAGGACCTCCTCCCCAAGGGCAAGGACAATATCATTCAAATATCGTATTGCTCCCTAAGTCTACTACACGGCTCTATACACGTTGACTGATTTGTACATATCCCTTAAGTTTGAAGCTTGAATAGTAGAGACAGTAATTGTCAAAGCAGTTCCAAAGAAGGAGAGATCACAAAAATGCCAAATGGATTATGAATAGAAAGGTCAATGAATGAGATCTTTATGGAAATGGACGTTTTGTTTAGTTTTGGGGGAAAGAAGTTCAACTTGACAAGATGTGAGATTTTGTTTAAAAGAGCCACGAAGATTTCTCGTTGCTTAAAGAAAAGGGGAAAAAAAGCAGTTTTATTTTCAGGCAATTCTTTTTTTTAATGATCTAGATGGTAGCCCTACTTTGTTTGCATGTTATGAATAATGAAATAGGAACAATGTCTGTTGTAATGCCAGTTCTGAAATATCTCAGTGCTTAAAAATGCAAGGATCTAGATCACCATTTTATAGAAACTGAAATTAAATATTAAACCTGGCCCGGGGATTATCTGGCCCAGATAAGCAATGACTTAAGATCACCATAAATGAGAATGTCTGGCAACTGACAACAGAAGAAAATCCTGATATAAATGATGGAAATTCAATTCAACAAATTCGACAGATTTCTACTGAAATCTGATCTCTGGCCGGGTGGTAGACACACAGAGGATTAAGATGTGCCCTTCAGGGAGTTATGATCCAGTGTGAATCTCTGCTGATTGCATTTGTGATGATCTGTTTGGGGAGCAAGATTTTTTTTCACTTTTGACTTTAGATATCTAGATTCGCTAAAACACTAGGTCTTGGTGGCACAATTTAAATTTAGAAATTGCAGATTTATCTTAGATTCATTCAAATGCTCATGAGAAATGGATCTGGAGATTCCAAGGGGCAAGGTGGAATGACGTTTACAATTGTAGGGTCCCCAGATCAGTTTTTACAAAGCCTATCAATTAGGACCCAATTAGGAGGCCATCTCAACGACTCAGATGTGAGAGTTAAAGAGCCACCTGACCAAGAGAATGGTGACAGGCAGAATGGAAAGGAAGGATCGAGTCCGAGATTCACTTCAAGTGCCATACTTTAAGCATCTGCGGTCTCTTTGATGGGGGGTAGGTCCTCCACCAATGGAGAGAGATTGCTACTTTTCTATTGTTCAGTTGTCCCTTTGTGTTACCTGTCCTCCATCTTTTTTTTTCTCCCTCAAGATACCTTTTAGCTCTACTTTGTCCAAAAATAAATTACAGTCAGGCCTATGTTCTGGTAGTAGGGATAGCCAATGGGTCCATGTGGGTTCCTTCACTGTCTTTTCCCTTC
Source organism: Myrmecobius fasciatus (assembly GCA_023553655.1). Classification (NCBI taxonomy): domain Eukaryota; kingdom Metazoa; phylum Chordata; class Mammalia; order Dasyuromorphia; family Myrmecobiidae; genus Myrmecobius; species Myrmecobius fasciatus. Next base: position 74,685 of record JAJPUD010000115.1, on the reverse strand, counting down.
TCTTCTCAGGGGTGGTCATGTTGTTCCAACAGAAGTAAATGGGAGTTACAGGAACTCCCCCCGAATCCTGATATCAGATCACAGATGAGATCTGAGAGTGACTTTCTAGGTCTAAAAGATGGCACTGGAGCCGATCGATTTTCTGTAGAAACTTTAACTGAAGCCGATGGGCATGCGCCATTTAGCCAGAGAAGGAAGATTGTGGACAGTATTTCTGCATCTTCTATCCTGAGAGAGGAAGCTTCTGAGAAGTATACTTTTTAGAGAAAGAACCACAGCCCCTATGATTTAAGGGTCAGTAAAAGGACCTGTGACTTGTGGTAAAGAGAGACCTTAGTCCTAGTTACTCCCTTCCCACAATTACAGCAAATAATCTGAATAATGTTGGTGTAGTGGGAAGACTAGGGCATATTCAGCAGCATCTAAATAGAATTGCCTTCTAAAAGTTGTCTACGGGCTATTTGAGCACCTAATGTGCATTCTACATCAGCTTATGAGTTCCTCCAAGTCCTTTAAGTGCTTTTGCTTTTTTTATGTCTGCTTGTGAGCTCCTATTTCTAACATTTGGGGAAATTAAACACAACTTATATTTAACCTCTATTGGATTGTTTTCCTGGAGTAATCTTTAGGCGAGGGCAATAAGCCAAAGAGAGATGTCACCCTCTTGTGGTCAGCTCCCAAGAATGGATGTATAAAAATAATATAGCATTAATAACAATAGCTAACATTTATGAAGCCCTCATGTGTCAGGCACTGTGCTAAATAAACTCTTTTTTTTTTTTTTTTTTTTGCTGAGGCAATTGGGGTGAAGTGACTTGCCCAGAGTCACACAGCTGTTACGTGTCTGAGACCACATTTGAACTCAGGTCCTCCTGACTTCAGGGCTGGTGCTCTACTCACTGCGCCACCTAGCTGCCCCCTAAATAAACTCTTTACAATTATTATCCCAAAAGATAGGGGCTATTATTATCTTAATTTTATAGAGGAGGAAACCAAGGCAACAGAGTTAAGTGACTTTCCCAGGGTGTCTCTGATGATCAACACTCCCTCTATGTGCCTCTAGCTTCCCCATAACATGGGCCATGAGAGCCCTGAGTCTTGGGAGATCCTGTTCCCATCACAGGTAACTTGGATATATTTTTCAACAATAATAAAAAAAAAACTCAAAGAATACTAGAGTCCTAAGTCTGAATGCATGATACAAGCATTCTCTTAGTTCTGATGGTGTATTTTAAACTGAACCTCCATTTTCCCATGAATTGTCCCAATTCTTTGGCCCTCATACAACCACCATAGCCCCATTTCCCACTCATTTTTCACCTAGTCTCATAAGTGAGCCTTGTGGGACTATCTCACACCCTAAAGACATTTTCTTTGTGCAAACTAAACCAGATGACACCTTGGCCTTGTAAGATACTCTGGAGCTCTTCCTTTGGCTGACCTTGTTTCTCTCCAGCATCTTTACCCGTTAGAATCCCAAGGCTCAGTTGAAAGGCCACACTCTCTATTTTTCCAATTGTCTGATTTCCCCCCTTCGGTCTCCTCATGACAGTTCAAATTGCTCATGACCCTTACCATATCCATGGTTACCATCTGCCTTTCAGCATCATGCTGTTTGTAGATTTTTCTTTTCTCCACTACTAGGTTTTTGAAAAGCAGGAATTAGGTCTAATTTAAATTTGTATTTCCTAAAGTAGATAGCTCAGCACTTTGTACTTAATATTCAATAAGCAACTGTCAAAAAAGACAATGAATGAATGAGAAGAGAAAAAGTCAGATTTGTAGGGAAAATGGTAACTTCTACTCAGACATGCAGTATTTGAGAAGGGGCCACTGGGTGACCTAGTGAAGAGAGTATGGAATCAGGAAAACCTGAGTTCAAATCTGGCCTCAGTTACATAGTCGATGTATCTTGCCTTTGGCAAGTCACTTATCCCACTTGCCTCAGTTTCCTCATCTATCAAATGAACTGGCGAAGAAAATGGCAAATCACTCTAGTCTCTTTGCCAAGAAAATCCCAGATGGGGTTAGGGAGAGTTGGACATGACTGAAAAATCTGAGAAGAGTGTGGGATATTTAAGAAAAAGTAGCTAAGAACTCAGAGGGGAGAGTGAGAAAAGCCCTGGGGAGGAGGTCAAAGGCTGGCTCTCTGATAGGGTCAGTCAAGACTTTAATTGCCTGCTCTTGGATCATGTTCAGTTGGCACGGGGGGAGTCTCGGGGACCTCAGGCCTCTGCTGGTCCCTCTCTAGGCAAAGCCTAACAAGATTGTAAACTCTCTTTGCCTTCAGCAAGGGAAAGATGTTTCTGCTTAACAACTCAATGGCGGAGACGTGTTCCCACATTGTTTACAAGTTTTAGCTAGACAGCCAGAAGGGCTAGGCGGGCTTGATCAGCCAAGTCTGACTGTTTCCCTTATCTTCCAAGCCCAGTTGGGAAACAAAATCTCCTACCTTGAAAATCCCAACCAAAAGCGTCCTCTTCAAACACCTTGGGGAAAGGAGGATTCTATCCTTTGCGGGTCTGGGGAGAGCTCTCATTACTCCAGAAAGAAAATGCACAAATGCCTTCAAGAAATCATTTTCCATTGGCAACTCTTCCCCGCTGCATTTCTGGCTGTTTATGATCTGCGCTATGCCCTCTGGGGAATGATGGATTTCATTTTGGCTACTCCCTTTGTTAAAGATGGATGGATGGATGAATAATAATACTGGCATCTTACTTCATGTAAGCTTTCATGAAGTTCTTTCAAACCCTTTTGTTTTTACATCATATTCCTTTCTGAATATTCTCTCTCTCCCAACCCTGGCCTTTACCTCTCCAACCCACCCCCGTGAGTTTTCCTTTGTAACAAAGAAAAAGAGGTAAGAAAAACCAATATGGCCACTTCATTTGAAAATGTTTTGAAGGGAAAATTGTATTCTACATTGGCTTATACAACTCTTCCTTTTTTCTTCTGGATTCCTTATAGTGATTCTCCTCCTTCTTCTCCTCCTCCTCCTGCTCCTCCTTTTCTTCTTCCTCCTCTTCCTCCTCGTCCTCCTTTTCCTTTTCTTCCTTCTCCTCCTCTTTCTTCTTCTTTGCCTCCTCCTCCTCTTTCTTCCTTCTTCTCCTCCTTCTTTTTCTGCTTCTTCTCCCTCTTCTTTTAGTCATTTTTGAAAATACTGTAAAAATGGTTGGGGCAGGGGAAGGATGAAGATATGGGGCATGGATGGAGAATATAGGAGGAGAGTCAGGAATAAAGCCTGGGTACGAATGGTTTGGATGGCCACCTTATAAAGGGAGTTCTGGGAGGAACCAGTCAAGTGGAGGGAAGAATCACATGGGTAAAATATATTTCCAAGGGGTGAAGTCTAGGGCTGAAGTGCAGTTTCAGGTTAGAGAGGCATTGTAGAGGAAGTGAAGGATAACAGGCTGGAGAGGGGGTGGATGGCTCAGGAAAACCCTCTCCTTAATACTGGACAAACAGCTTCAAATCCTTGCTTTACCAATCCTAGGTTTAACCCATCATCCTCATGCAAATATTTCCTGACTTGCTAATACCTACTTTGAAAGCTACAGAAACTGCGGGTTCTCTACCAGGAACGAGAATGACACAGAGGAGTCCCAATATTCACTGTTTTGATTCCTTGCCAAGCAGAAGTTGGGCCTTGATCTCTTTAGCTGTGTTGGAAGGAAGGGGGAAATGGAAGGTCACACTACTCTCAGCTTTTCTCCTCACTGCAAGCTGATCCCAGAAGTTGGAGAAGGACCAAGGAGAGAAGTAACAGAGGTGGGATAGATATGTTATCATTGCTTCCTTCTTACATAGGGAATACATTTTCCTCGGAAATACTATTATCCCAAGTTGTGGTTGTCAAGATCCCACAGTGTTTAAATGCCCGAATCCTCAGTCTCTACCAGAGTCTTGTGGCTCAAAAGGTAGTTGATTCAACTTAAATGCCTTATGTTATTTGTAGACCCCCTCCGATATTTCCTTGTGACATGTAATGAATTGGGATCATGAAAAACTCTACTAATTGAGATGAGGCGATCTTGGTCTGAAGCTTTGCCTCTCACTAGTTGTAGGACTTCAAACAAGTCATCCTCCCCAAATTTTAGTCCCCTTATCTGGTTGTCTGATCACAATTTACCACTGAGGGCAAATAGTCTAGAAGAAACTTTCAGAGTTTGTACTCTACCAGAATAGCCATTGAGAGTCCAGAATCACCTCCTTTCCATGATGAGACAGAAGGGTGGGAGGTTAGTGGAGAAGAGAATGTGTGTATGTAACAGACCTACTTAAATGGTTGGTTGTTGTCCTTTGTGCTTGAAGAGGACCAAAAGGGGGTCAAGGTACAGTGTGGCCAGCCGTGGGTGAGCTTGGTCAGGCACAAAAATCCCAGTGAACATTTGGAGTAGATGTAGGTCTGTGATTGTGAGGCAGAGCATAGTGAGTACCTTGGCAAAAGCACCAAGTTAAATACCTGTTATATGCTTTAGACTCTGCTTCTTGCTTTAAGAGTTATAAAATTCATGTGCATTTCAAAGAGTTTGGCCCAGAAACTTACAACAGAAAAACAAAGTGGATGATAAATGTGTTTCCCTCTTTATGATATGCATTTGGACAGGTTGCCCATGGAGTGAGTCTATCTTTTACATTTATTGTATGGGTGGTACAGATGGACAAAGAGCTAGGACCGGAGTGGAATAATTGTAGTTCTGGCTAGTGGCAGCTGGAGTAGCATCACAGCGCATAGAGTGCCCGAGACTCCCTGAGTTCAACTCTGACCCCCAGACTCTTGTGAGTCTTGTAATCCTGGGCAGTTAACTGTGTTTGCCTCAGTTTCTTATCTGGAAAATGAGTTAGAAAAGGAAGTTTGCAAACCGCTGCCGTATCTCTATCAGGAAAACCCCAAATGGGATCAGGAAGAATCGCACGGGGCTAAAAAACGACTTAACAACAATAACAACAACGTCAGGCTAGATTACACTTTGGGAAATGTTCAATGTTTTCATTTACCCAAGCCTACTTAGACTCTAATGGATCTCTGATCTCATCCAAGGGGAGATTTCCTCCAACAATGTGGACTCCAAACCACCCATTCTCAGCAACTCTTACATACGTCTTTAGATTTCACTGGAGGGGGTCCACCTAATACATAGTGGGGGTCTTGACACTTTGTCCCGATATTGGGAGATTACCAGGGCTGGGATGTCTATCTTGCCACATGACCAGCCTTGTGGCTTTTTTCCCCAAGCATTTCTTTGATGTCATACTTTATTATAGTTCTTGTCACTCCTTGTTTGCAGAGTATTACAGTATATTTATATCCTCATACCCTCCATGTGTTTCTCCACTGTACTTTGGGGAAAATGAATTTTTAATTCTTTAGAGATTAAGGTATTCCCTGACTCACTGTCATGCAACAACATTGGTGTTTCCAAGCTGGGTCTCTGTGTTGGGGAGAATTGGGGATTTTATTAAAAGAATCGAAAAGTTGCACAAAGGTAATCCAACTCACTCTTCTTCTGCTCAATTCTGGGCCCACCTTATTATCCATTTGCAACCATCAACAAGAACCTAAGCATTTAGCATGTGTCAGACACTGTGCTAAATGCTAGCAATACAAAGAAAGAAATAATAATAATACTTGTGCATCTAGCCAAAAGGCATAGGACGATCGATGGGCTCTACAGGAGGTCTATGTCATTGAACTCTGAATGTCTTAGTCTAAGCAATAGTTATGATGAGGATGATGATGGTAGTGGTGGCCAGCTTTTACATAACATTTTAAGGTTTGCAAAATGCTTCACAAACATTATCTCATTTGGCCTTTACCTCCCAAGGTTGGTGCTCTTATTATGCTCATTTTACAGATGAGAAAAATGAGGCAGGTAGAAATTAAGTGAGGAAAGTTTTAAGCTGTGATTTGAAGGAGTGTTGGGATGATTAGAGTTAAGCTAGAGCATCCCTAATTGAGAAAGTGAATTATCTAGAGTTTTCAATTATTCATTTCATTGTTCCTACCCCCCTCCTCCAAATTCTAAATTAACATCCTACATAATGAGTATTTCATGCTAAAATAATAATATCTATAGGAAAAGGGAACAAACATTTATTAAGCACCTACTATATGTCAGGCACTGTGCTAAATATTTTGAAAATATTACCTCATTTGATCTATAGGAAGGTATATCTGGTTATTCCAGTTTTTAGATTTGCTCCTCAAAAACACCCTAGCACAAAAACATTGGTGAATGGGACAGAGAACTGATCTTCGGTTCAAAGTGGAGACTGAATTCTCTCTTCCCCTGTTAAGTACCTTGGCAACTTAGAAAATCAGTTTCTTCATCTGTGAAATGGGTGGAGGTCAAAGAACTATGCTCTCTAAATATTGTAGAGGGCTAGTTTGAGTTTCAAAATGAAAATTTTGCAATCAAGCAGCCACAGAATTGAATGTGAATGAGTGTGATGGTGGTTCTGTCTGTCTCATAGGCTCTGGAAGGAAGGCAGAAACTCCCTGAGGCCTCAGGGAAAGTAAGTGACTGGAAAGAAATGTCAGCAAAAATGAACCTTCAATTTCATTACTTCTGGAAAATGAAGCTGGTACTATTGTTCTGGGCTAACTGCCAGGTAAGGCCACTAACTGCTTCAGATCTTTTAACCAGACCCATTTCTGTTTTGAATGAAGTTCAACTCCACTGGTTAACAACACAGTGAACTCCCTAGGTCTGGGATAAATTTAGTTTCTGAATCTAATTTCAGTTCTAACTTCTTTAATACTAATTTGATAGTTTCTTGATACTGAGTGCTTTGATACTAATTTGGATAGTTTTTTTCTCACTCTTTTTTTTGTGTCAAATACAGACACACAATATTTATAGGTATGTATGTCCCTGGTCCAGAAGATCCAGAAGGTCTGAGGGACCTCAGACATCATTTGGAGCAATCCCTTTATTTCAAGGATGAGAAAACTGAGATCCAAGGAAACTAAGTGATACCCAAGGTCACCCCAATGGGAAGCAGCAGAATCATTTGAACCCAGATCCTTTGATTGCAAATCCATTATTCTTCCCAGAATACTGTACCACATTGCTTCCTCTATACAACAGGGATAATCCCTGCTCTATTTTCTTCACAGATAGAGTACAAAGATGAAATAAGATAACATATACTAACCATTGTGCATTTGTAAATCAATATACAAATTCAATCTTTTTAGTCAACATTAACATAATAAATTTTTGTCCATTAACTTGTATGTATTTAATAAACATTTATTGTGCCCTTAGAATGGTGGAGATAAAATGTTTAGATAAGACCTTTCTCTTGCGGAGCTTAATTTCTGCTTGTTTCCTGAATGTTGAAATCCACTGGTATATAGCAATGACACCTCTCTTCATTAAAAAGATGCCATCTTGCCTTCCAAAGGTTAAGTCACTTGATTATATCCTGAAGCAAGCTGAAAAAGGTTTGGTCTCTGCATCAGATGCTCTCTAAGATGTTTGCTTCCCATTTGTGAGAGTTATTAACAAATCAGCTGCTACAGGAAACCCAAACTCCACTTGGTTGTATTAGATATAACAGAACCATTGGGAGAGCCAGACAAGCAATTTAAAATTTAGGGCTGTCATTCCCTTTCTTTTTTCAATGCTGGCAACAAGAGAAGAAAGTAGATAATTAAAATTACAAGGAGTGGGGCAACTTAAGTTCTGTTTCAAGTTCTACCACTGGGCAACCTTGGGACGTGGGGTTTCAGTCAGGAAACCTATTACCTGTGACACTGGGAAAGCCACTTACATTTTCGAGAATTCAGTCCTCCATCTGATGTGTGGGAGGACTGAAAGAGACGTCCAGCTCCAAGTATATGATTCAATGCTTCTGCGTTTTCCCACCTGTAAAATACGGATTTTAATAATTGCACCCTCTCCCTCACAGGGCTGTTATAAGGGTTACACGAGAAAATCGACAGGAAGGTGTTTGAAAGAAGGAAGTGCTACATGTAGAACGCCTTCTGCTCTCATTCTCCTTCTGTTCTGACAGGTGGGATTTCCAGAGGACAATGGCTACTTTTCTCCCCAGGGTTCTGGGCTAACCCTGGGGCTTCTGACACTATCACTCACAAGCCACCATCCAGTGTGCTCCCCTACGCATCTCAACCAGTCACCATCAATTAGTTATAAGAAAGTATTTGCTGAGAAAGTATAGTGAGGACAACAGGTTTAAAAAATACAGATTGAGGGAGGGAGTTCTTCCCTTGCGCACAAAGTCCCTGGACGGAGTGGTCCGAAGTTTAATGTATGGAAGTGGTCAAGCACATGTGTAGGGAACAAGCAAGGATGAGGGGCGTCCCCCAACTCCTGGCCCTGGAAATCCTCTTCTCCCTCCAGGGCTTCTTTCCAGGCACTGTATTGGGATCAGTGAGGCCCTTTATTACTCAGGGGGTTGACTCCTTCCAGGTGGCTCTGATCTCTGGGCTCAGAGTTGGGTCCAACAGGTCATTTGACTGCTGTGCCAGCCTCTCACCTGACTCACCCGTTCTTGCCCCTGACTCTGATCATCTTGATTTCTGACTTGGGTTGCTGGGGGAGATCTCTGATTATCTTTCTTCACCTTTTCCATTTCTCAATGCTGCAATTTGATGAATTCTGGATACTCCTTCACCTAAGATCATGAAGAAATAAAAACAAAATGATAAGGATTATACCCTAATAGTCTCCAGGAAAAATGGTAGTCAGAGGTAGAAGGAGCAGACAATTATACTTCTCCCAATCCCTCAACTCACAGCAATTCTTCCTTCCCAGGAAGGGAGAGAGAGATGGAGAAACAGAGAGACAGAAACAGAGATAGAGAGACAGGGAGAAATGAGACACAGAGAGAGAAATAGAGAGACAAAGAGAAAGACATACACACAGAGGGAGAGAGAAGGAGATATGCTCAGGGATGAATGGTTATCATCGTACCATACTGTCAGATAGCCAAAGGTGGGATAAGAGCTGTGGACAGTTCCTGGGCTGAGTAGTTGCATTGTTCTCAGATTTTGTAGCACCAGATGGAGTCTCAGACATGAGCTAGTCTAGCTTCCTTATTTTACAGATGACTAAGTGGCTCTTGAGAAATTACATGACTTATGTAAGGTCACACAGGTAGAAAGCAGCAATTCTGATTTGAACTCAGGAATCAGCTCTCTTGAGAACCCTACAAGAGTTCTATGTCTTCTCCAAAGATTTCTCTGACCTACTACAAATTACTTTCTGAATTCTCCACAGAACTCTGATTCTTTGGGTAAATGAAGCTAATACAAAAATAGCCCAAGAACACTGAAGCTCTTGAGTTATGCTTTTTGACCCTTGGATAGTGTTCTCTCCCTTCCCACCAAATTATTTTATTGAGATCCCTTTTCAGGCAGCATGAGGAGGGAGAACTCTTCTACTGTATTTACAATTTGAGTACATTTTTGTACTTTTGCAATTTGACTATTTGGTACATAAATGTACCAGCACAAGGCTAATGTGAAGATGAAATGTCATGATGGATGTAAAATATTTTATAGCCACATATGAATATTTTTATGGCATATTAGCTATTTGTACCCACTGCTCATCTTGTAAATTATTAAAATGAAGATGGGACACTTGAGGCAGAAAAAAAGGGAACAAACATTTTTTATAGAACATATATGTGTGCACATATATGTATGTGTGTTTATATGTCTATATGTCTATATATATACATATGTATGTATATATTTCCAACTAGAGTTTGGACAATTAATGAAAGATCCAAGTTGCTGTGCATTACAGGAGCCCCCCGGATTTTGAGTCTCCTTTTTCAGCTGGCTCATTAGTGAGAATGGAGCAAGAGTGTTGATTCATTAGGAGCTTTTTCACTGACAGGAATACATTCATATGTAAAAAAAAATTGTGCTGCAAAAATTGACTTTCATCAATGCCAGGCATTCAGTACTGTGTTTTTAATCTGGGGTTTGCATCTTTAATAGAGCCTTGCTAAAGAGCCAGCAGAACACTGTGGATGAGAAGCCTGCAGATTTAAAGGTCAAGCCAGTGATTTCAGGAAAATAGAAGTACTTGGGTTTTAGCAGTTTGCTTCTTAAATATGTGATTTGAAATGCTTCTGATTATCCAGTCCTAGAACTCCAAGAAGGCACAACTCTATGATTATCTCTCAATGAAAATACATTATCTATCTATCTATCTATCCATTCATCCATCCATCCATGCACATAAACACACATACATATACACATACCATACATATATTTTCATGTATATGCTGACTAGGCCTTCTATGTGTCAGGAACTGTCCTATGTGCTGGGTTCCATCTATGCCACTGGGTGGAATAAATCTCTAAACTCTTTGGGGTACCATGAGGGCTCGGCTATGGATGGCTATCCCACAGGTGATCACAGGTGGTCACTTCCACTCTCACATCCTCTCTTGCTTATTCAGAGTGCTCCTCCAGCTGTAACATTCTATTCTCTGGTTCTTCTATTCATAAGTGACTTGCCAGGATTTTGATCTGGGCCTTTAACCTTCCTACTCCCATTTTTAATGAGAAAATTGAAGCCAGAGTGAGACCCAAATGCACAGGGCTAGTAATACTATGTCTATTTTGTAGGAGGTAGGAAAGGCAATTTGCCACAATGATCTTTTGATGCTTGGAAGTACTTGTTAGGTAAAGAAAGCAACAATATGATCTTTTAAATGCTTTCCAGGATTGAAAATAAGATCATGTCGATTTGAAAGCCTAAATGAAGTCAGAATATAGACATTAGTACCCTTCTGGGTTTAAGACTGGATCTTTGTATAAGATGCTTTTCATGGGCGGAAAGGATTCCGACTTGATCCTGGGTGCCTATGTGAGGGGCAAAATTGACAGCAGAAGTGGAGAAAAGAAAGACTTTATTTATTTATGTGTTTAGCTTCCTGATTCCAAAGAGGTCCATGGAATTTTGGACGAATTTCAGAGGGAAATCTAGAGAGAAAAAAAAGGATTTTAGGAAGGGCAGACACTAGAGCCCACAAATGTCCTTCTCTCCAAATAGATTGTGGGAATTTGTCTTCCTTCAAAGCAGGAAGCAAGGAGTACTTTCTTGTCCCAAACCGTAAGACCACCTCTGCCCTCACTGTGAAACAGGGTGGAGTCAGCATCCTTATCAATAATGAGGAAAGTGTTATATAAATGATTCAATTTCAATCCCAAGATTGTATATTAATTAGTGGGAAATGTGCCCACCAGGAGTTAAAACATCATTGTTTCTAATCTCTAGACCTCTTTCATGATCATAAATCTACAAATTGACTACAAATTTGACTACATGAACGTTTAGGGCCTTTAACTTGTAATTTATTAATAATCTATATCCTTTTATAATAATCTGATGATCTTTTTGCCCATTCAGAATCTGGTTCATTTAATATGTGCCCTGCTCTATCCCATGCCTGTTGTAAATGAATCATTTTCTTTAAGGAGGAAAGTATTAAATCATTGAAGATTCCAAAAGTGATACTACTTTTCTGAAAAAGTCAGAAAGAAACAAACAAGAATTCAAGAAAACCAACCAAAATGTGGGTTTTGCTATAGAATGCTATTTCTTTTAAAAGATATTTATAAGATAAATCTTTTAGGAGTTTGTTTTTTTAAATATCTTTTATATTTCCCTGTATGATATAGAATTGGATTGGATTCAGCTTATTTAGGCTTAAATTCAATTCAGGTTTTCAGTAAAAGTTTGTACCTGAAAAATTGGTAAAATCAGGGTTTGATTTATTATTTAGATTCAAAATAATGGAGATGATATAATAAGAAAGATTAAATTTAAAAGTGTAACTTTTTGCTTATATTTTTCCCTAGAGCCAAATGTTAAATATTTACTAGCACATCTCTACTGTGTCCTTACTTTTTTCTGCTCCTCCCAGAAAGACATCCTCTATGACATAGATTTTTAAAATTAAAAAAAAATAATTAATCAAAACTTGGCAAATGGAAAAATATCTGACACTATGTACAATGCTTTATGTTGTTAGATAACAATCTCTGTAAGGGAGGGAACAGAGATATCCTGTCATATCATTTCTTTCAGGGAAAACTTGATCTTTAAAATTTTGAAACATTCAGTTTCTATTGCTTTGTGGTGACTATTCTTTCCATCTACATTGCAGTCATCATGTATGTTGTTTTCCTGCCTTTGCCTACTTTACTTTGCATCAGTTCATATAACTCTTTTCATGCTTTTCTGTATTCCTGTTCATTCTTTTTTATAGCACAGTAACATGACGTTACATTCATGGATCACAATTTACTTAACCACTTCCAAATTGATGGGTATCTATTCTGTTTCCATTTCTTTGCTTCCACAATAATGTACTCATAACTATTTCAGTTTATATGAAACCATTTTATTGATGATCTCTTTGTATATACCTAACACTATGATCTCTATATCAAAAAGTATAGATGATTTATTGACTTTTGTGTATTCCAATTTCAATTAGATAAACTATTAAATAAATATCTCTGAAAGGCAGTGTTCTAAATACAAGGGGAAAATCAAAAGTACCTGTTTCTTTAAAGAACTTTGACTCTATTCAAGGTAAGTCCCTACTTTTAAAATCTTTTTTTAAAGAAATAAACCATGGGAAAAAACTGACATTGTCGGTCTGTATATACATAATTTTGGCCTTAGCTAATTCTTCATACTACAAAGCACTCTAAAAATGATTTTAATGGATACACACACAATATATATACAAATATATGCAAACACACAGATATATATGTGTACATAAAAGAGGTCTATAGGACTATGATATTTATAAGCATAACATACATAAATATCACATACACATAAATTTTACTTATATATGTGTGTGTGTGTGTATCTTTATATCCATTTTCTCTTTGATCCTTATAATAGCTCTTTGAGGGACATGTGATTATTTTCTTTTTATAGTGGGGTAACCTGAGGCTCAAAGACGTTGAGGATCAGAGAAAGGTTGCAAAGTGCCATCTTCTTGACTCCAAAGTCCAGCCTTATACTTTCGCTCCTCGATGCATTAAACAGGATGTCCCAGAATTCTTAATCTTCTGTGTGAAGATTTCTGGGAAACACCATGTTTATGGAAAGGATACTATGCTATGAGTCAGAAGTCTTGCATCCCAATTTCAGGTCTTCTACTAATTCAAGGTCTGACCATGGTCGAATCAAGAAGCATATCAGATTTTCAACTATCTGCATCAAATGGAGTGGTATTATGGTATGAAACAGTCTTCAAAATTCCTTTCAGATTTAACACTCTATGATCTGCTCAATGACTCAAAAATCTATCATGCATGAATTCAATCTAATGATTTTTTAAATTCAAGTTAGGCTATCTGGTATTGTGGCCAATTGTGAACCACAGGCTCTAGACTCTTTGACTTTAAAAAGCTTTGTAAGGTCTCCTCCCCTTCTCTTCAGCCTTAGTTTCTTCATCTACAAAATGGGGTTTATGTATGAAGAGTTACAATAGAAATATTGGAAGGTCTGTGCACCCCTCACCTTAGTTCTGCTCTGCACAGTGACTCTTAATTTCACCTAAAAAGATACTTGGGTGATTTCTCCTTCCAGATCTGGTTTATAGCACTCAGCCCTCTATCAATATTAACACATTTTGGATAACTAGGCAATATCACAGCATTTATTCTTCTCCTTTTGTGAAGATTTTCTTTCATCTCCAGGGAACAGTATTTGAACTTGTCAGTTCTACAAACACAGCCTCCAACGGAAACTCTGGGCGCCATTATAATGTGAGTGGCTGTTTTGACAGCTCCCGGCACAAAAAAGAGTAGGCTTACAATAATTCAGGGGAATTATTGAGAATGACATACTCTATTCTCAAACAGGACAGGAGAGCTATTAGATGGAGGAAGAAAAAGAAAGATATTCACAGCCTGTCTTGCAGATGGGAAAGCATATGTGGTCTGGACTTGACCAGTAGCTTCTCAAGGGCAGAGATCATAGTACAGTATCAATTATGTGCCAGTTATTCATCTGATCCTCAAAACATCTCTGGAAGGGAAGTGCTATTATTATTCCCATTTTACAGAGGAGGAAACTGAGGAAAACAGCAGTTAAGAAACTTACGCAGGGTCTCATAGCTGATAAGTCTCTGAGGCCAGATTTAAATCAGGTTTCTAGTTCTAGCCACTCTGCCACCTTTTATACATAAATCTCTATGTTCTACTTTTCAATGAAAGCTTTCTCCAGAGCCTTATTTTGGTCTGGAGGCAATTCTCTGCTTTCAGATGCTAGACCAGTAGAAACCAAGCAGAAAGTTTTGAGAACAAGTCAAGCAAAGTCCTGTTTATCTCCTAGCTGTGGAAAAGTCTTGATAAATATGGAAAGGTTCAACATCAGAAGGTTGGCCTCTAGTGATATTTTCATTTTTGTTTTTTAGAGACAAAGGCTACAACAATTCACAAAATCTATGTTCTTAAGGTACAAAGGGGTTATAATGCATTTATTCCTGAAATATCAAAGCAAAATTTCTCCTTCCCCTAAGCCTAATACAGCATCTGCCCTTGTGCTTATTAACTAATTGTTTTGGTCTAAACATTTTTATCACTTTATTTTTTAAATTTATGTAATAAAACAATCATTGCCATAACATAGTACAACAACAACAAAAACCTGATTGCACACAAAGCTATAAATCCACTATGTACAACTTACTATTACCTTTAAATACACAACAAAATTATCATGGGCATTTTTTCCTTTTTTCCTCTTCCTTTCCACTCCAGAGATAGTCACAATTAGACATAAATTACATCTATGTGTGTAATACACAATCACACACACACACACATATATATACACACACACATACACACATATATAGGTCGATCTTAGGTAGCACTTTTTGTGTTATGGACTCCTTTACTAATCTGATGAAACCAATGGACTCTTCAGAAGAGTATTTTTAAATGTATAAAAGAAAATACCGTGGATCAGAAACCAATTATATTGAAATGTAATCATCAAAATATATATTAATAAAAAGTCAATGGGTCCAAGGTTAAGAAGCTAGATCTAAGAGGATGCAGCTGATCTTGATCCCATCCCCAAATTAGATTTTGTTAAGGGAAAGGAAAGAGCTCTGAAGGTACTTGCCCAAAGGAAAAGGCAGGATATGCCAGCTAAGGGAGAGGGCCCAGAAAGGAGTGACCAGTTGTCATGAGGACCAATTGATATCCCAATTTTGATGAGGGGTGGTGCTGACCGACATCTGTCAGGATCAGACAGGATCTAGGGAGATTCAAGCAAGTTAGCTTGTTATTCAGGTGTTCTGATGAATAAATAAATATCATTTCCTCCAAATGGGGTGAATGAGGAAGGCTATGGTTAGGTTGGGATCTAGAAATTCAGACTTCTAGATGCTTATTTGAAAGCACCTGGAAATTTTAAGTAGGCCTCCATTTCTGATTTACTGATGGGGGATTTTTTTTTAAAAGCTTTGTTTTAAAGTTTTGTGTTGGCAGTGAAAGCAGTGATAGCTTTGGAAAAGGAAATACAGCCATCTGAACCCAGAGAAAGAATGCCTGAACCTTGAGATAAACAACCAGCCAGCTCTGTGGAAGAAAGGTGCCAGGCTGAGAGCACAAGAAAGCATATTGGGACAATATCATCTGTCTTCCACGGAGCAGCACCAGGCCGGGAAGCAGTTCTGGGCAGAGGGGCATAGCCTGGCCTGGGAGAAGACCCCCAAACTATGGGACTGGGCATCAGAGCGCCTGGGTTTGGATTCTGGCTACAGCGTACTTAAACGTGATCCTGAGGACATCCATTTATCTCCTGGGGACTCTTGGGGAGTTTCTTCATTTGGAAAATTAAGAAGGAAGCAAAGGTTAGAGGAACTCTAAGGTTCCTATCAGTTCAATTAATAGTATTCAGGCACATGAACTATCAAGGCTCAAATGAAAGTGGTCGGTGGGAACTAATGAAATTAGGCAGCAGGACCCATCTCTAGAGGAACTGATTTAACAAAAAAGATCTGAGGGGTTCAGAGAGATGGGACAATATGCTAATTTGTCCTTGACAGGTACGTCCTCCTGTTTTAAAGGTGCGGTGAGTAATCTCCAAGTGGGAAGAGCACCTGGAGCTCACATAGTCCAAGTGTGTGTCATCATTACAGATGGGGGCGAACAAGGTGAAATGATTTTGTTTAGATGGCACATGTGGGACCAGAGTGCACATCTCTTGCTTCTGGTTGACTACTTAATTGGCAACAATATTAAACACCCTGCCTGCTTAAAACAATTCTCCAAATAATTTATGAATTATCAAAAGCTAGAAAATATGAGAGCTGAAAGGGATTTTAGAATACAGAACACAGAATGTTTGAGCTGAAAGGGGGCTTAGAACTGAAAGGCATTAAACAATATAGGATGTTAGAGCTGGGAATGCCTTAGAACATGAAAATATAGGACAATAGAACTAGAACGGATCTTAGAACATAGAATGTCAGAACTGGAAGAGCTTTTAGTATAAAGAATGCTGCAGGTAATTGAACTCAGAGAACAGAGGATATTAGAGCTGAAGTCCAATTATCTACAGATGTGGCAACTGAGGCTCATGGAAATCACAGGAAGTCTCATCATAATGAGTTAGTGGGAAAGTCAGGAGCAGAACTGAAGCCTTCTCGTACAAAATCTAGGGAACTTTAGGGTAAGGAAGAGAGAAAATGTGTGGGATGGGGAACAAGGTTATTCTCCTTTCTAACTCCTGGCTGGATTTTGAGCTGACAGATTGGATAAAACTGGCAAGAAAATAAGAGCTTCCAATTGGTCCCTGATCTGTTGGTGCTGATGTAAAGCTCCATAAGAGACAATTGTCACCCAGAGCCTAGGAATGGTGCTGGCTTAATGCATAAGGAGTTAGGTCACCTATATGAGCAATGGCCTTGAAAGACTCCTTTCCTCACAAATATCTTCCTTTCTCAGGATTCAAAGTAATTAAAATGCCATTATACGTGACTCATCGTTTGGTGAAGCAATTCCCTTAGTAATAGCTCTTTTTCAGAAAGCAAATAGTCAGGAGATGGGTTATATTTCCAATTGGTGATATTTTACTTCTTGCAATTTTTATAATTTATTTTTTAATATTCATTTAAAATTGAATTACATATTATCTCCCTGACCCCAGTATCTCC
Organism: Myrmecobius fasciatus; assembly: GCA_023553655.1. NCBI lineage: Eukaryota > Metazoa > Chordata > Mammalia > Dasyuromorphia > Myrmecobiidae > Myrmecobius > Myrmecobius fasciatus. The sequence goes on along the minus strand of JAJPUD010000115.1, from coordinate 57,489 downwards.
CCACCCACTGAGAAAAGAAGCAATATATCATTTATTTATGTGAAGTCATGAAAATCATATTTCCATATTAGGGATATAAACTAATAATAATAATGAAGAAACATAAAAGAAAGTGGGAAAAAGGATGTTTTAATCTGCACCTAGATCTCATCAGTTCTCTCTTTAGAGATAGCATTTTTCCTTATGGGATCAATATCTTGATCAGAGAAACTAAGTCTTTCACAATTAATCATTATGATGATATTGCTATTTCTATGTATGGTATTCTTCCAGTTTTGCTCACTTCACTTTGCATGAGTAGTTCTGAATTATTCTACAGAATGATTAGGTCAGTTCACAACTCCACCAACAATGCATTAATGCATTTTCTCACATCTTCTCCAGCCTTCTCCTTTCGTGTTATGTTAGTAAATCTGGTAGTTGTGAAGAAATACCTCAAAGTTGTTTTAATTTTCATGTCTATGATCAAGTGATTTAGAACACTTTGTTTTCATATGAGTATTGTTGATAGCTTTGAATTCTTATTCTGAAAACTAGCTCTTAATTTCTTTTGACTATTTGTCAATTTGGGAATAACTCATTCTTATAAATTAGACTCAGTTTTCTATATATTTGAGGAATGAGACCTTTATCAGAAAAACTTGCCATAAAATTCCCCCCTCTTGCTCAGGTTTCTGCTTTCCTTCTAATTTTAAATGCATTGGTTTTGTTTGTGCAAAACTTTTTTAATCTCATGTAATCAAAATTAGCCATTTTAGTTAATAGGGTATTATCTATTTCTTGTTTGGCCACAAACTCTTTTCTTATTCATAGATATCTGATGGGTACATTTTGTCTATGTCTCCCTCACTTACTCAAAATATCACTTTTTACGTGTAAATTGCTTAACTATTTTGGTCCTATTTTGATACATAGTGTGTGATGCTTGTCTATACCTAGTTTCTGCCAAACTACTTTCCAATTTTCTTAGTAATTTTTGCCAAATGTGAGTTCCTTCCCCTAAAGACTGAATCTGGGTTTTTCAAACATTAGATTACTGTAGTCAGTTATTACTGTATATTACTTAAACTGTTCAACTGATCCACTACTTTATTTCTTAGTACAAGCTTATTTGGATGATTAATGTTGTATAATCACTAAGTATTGATACTCCAGCAGTAATGCTTCACATTTTTTTCCATTGATTTCCTTGATATTATTGACCTTTCATTCTTTCAGGTAAATTTCTGACTATTTGTTTTAGCTCTATAAAATAATTATTTGAGTGGTATGACACTAAACATGTAAATTCATTCATTTAGAATTGTCATTTTTATGACATTGGCTTGATTGACATAATTAGTATTTCCCCAACTATTTAGATCTGTCTTTATTTGTGTGAAGAGAGGTTTGTAGTTGTGTTCATTTGGTTTTGGGTCTGTCTTAGTAAGTAGACTCCCAAGTATTTAATAATGTTGGAAGTTATTTTCACTGGAATTTCTCTATTTCTTCCTATTGGAGTTGGTAATATATAGAAATACTGATGATTTCTATGTTTACTTTATATCCTGCAACTTTGTTGAACTTGTTAATTGTTTAAATTAATTTTAGTTGATTCTTTAGAGTTCTCTAAGTTCATGGTATCATCCACGAAGCCTGATAGTTTTGTTTTTCCTGTGCCTAATTTTATTTCTCCATTTTATTTTTCTGTCTTATTGCTATAGGTGATATATTCAATAAGATATTGAATTAGAATAGTGGTAATGGATATCCTTGCTTTACCTTTGATTTTATTAAGAAAACATCTCTCTCCTCTCCATTTTAGATAATGCTCATCCTTCAGTTTGGATAGGTAATACTTATTTTAAGAAAGACTCCATTTAGTACTAAGCTTTATAGTATTTTCAATAAGAATGGGGGTTGTCTTTTCTAAAAAAAATTCCTCATCTATTGATAGTATCGTATTTTTTTTTTTTGTATTGACATGGTCAATTATGCTTATCATTTTCTAATAATAAACAAGACCTAAATTCCTAATATAAATCCTAACTGGTATTAGTGTATGATCTTTATATTATATTGCTGTGATCTACTTGCTAATATTTTCTTTCTCTCTCTCCCCCCTTTCTCTTTTTCTCTATTTCAATCTCTCTTTCTCTCTCTCTCATGTATTTCTCTATGTACCTGTCTATCTCGATCTAGTATTGATATTTATTAGTGGTTTTTGGCTTATAGTTTTCTTCCTTTGTTTTTATTCTCCTTGGCTTAACTATCAAAACTATATTTGTATCATAAAAGAATTGGGTAGGATCCCTTCTTTATTTATATATTTTTTCTCAAATAGTTTATAGAATATTGGAGCTAATGGTTCCTTAATTGTTATTTTGGTGGAATTCACTTATAAATTCATCTGGTTCTGGGGAATTTTTTTCATAGAAAATTCACTGATGGCTTACTCAATTTCTTTTTTTAAAGGAGCATTTTATTTATCTGTCCAAGTTATATTTTTGTAAATAATCATCCATTTCATTTAGATTGTTACTTTTGCTGGCATATACTTATTCAAAAAGACTCGCAATTATTGCTTTAATTTTATTTCCATTTATCCTTTTCATTTTTGATACTAGTAACTGGGTTTTCTTCTTTCTTTTTTAAAGCAAATTAGGCCACAGTCTGCCTATTTTTAAAGAGGATGAGCTACTAGTGTTATTACTTCATTTTTAACTTTCAGTTTCATTAATCTCCTTTGATTAATTAAAGATTTTTAATTAGTTCCTTTCTAGTTTTTTTTTATTTTTTAGGTGCATGCCCACTTCACTAATCTGTTCTTTTATTGATTTATACATTAATAGATATAAATTTATCTCTAAGTACTTCTTTGGTTGCCTTCCACAAATTTTGTTGTTTTCTCATTGTTGTCATATCTTTAATAAAACCAGATTGTTTCTATGATTTGTTCTTCAACTCATTCCTTCTTTAGGATTAAATTACTTAATTTCAAACTAATTTTTAATCTGTTTCCATAGTTCTTTATTAAATATAATTTTATTGAATTATGATCTTAAAGGAATTTAATATTTTGCTTTTCTGCATTTATTTTGAGATTTTTAATTCCTTAATGCTTGGTAATTTTTTTTATAAAGATGTTGTACAAAGCCAGTGGTTGCTATCATAAGAATTTGAACCCAAAACATCTGGTTCTCAGTACTTTTTCAGGTACAGAGGATCTGGGTTAAATTCTCAGTTGGTTTTGGGATTTGACTTTAATTGGAAGCCTGTGCTTGGTAAAAGTTCTTTGCAATTTCACAAAAGCAGTCCATGGCATTCCCCTCCTTCTGCGTGATCCTGGGTCTAACTTATTGTCTTCAGACAAGGATATCTCAGATAGAGAGATATACTACTGGACAGAGTACATAAATAAATCTACCCAGATGTCTGAGGAAAATAGACATTCTTCATCCACATCATTTTTCTAGTGTGGATGAATAAATCTAAGTCCCTTTAGTGATTATAGATGTCTCCCAAGGGCTCCGTCATCAGCACAAAAGGAACATCGGAAGGATCTCGCTATTCACAGGGAATCCATTTTCATCCTGGCTTGTGCACTGCATCAGCCCATTACTATGGCACAAATCTTTGGTAAGTGTTTTTCTTCCCTTTGGGTGACTTGCCTGATGATGATCATCAGATGGTCATAGAACAGAGTTCTTTGGTATTGTTTTCACATAGTTTTAATTATTTCTATGACCACATGAAGAAGTCGGATCTGTCTATTCACATGAGTTCTTTGACCGAATTATTGCCATTGAATGGAATAAGTCTCCATTTAGATATATGCTGCTTGTATGTATTCCCTGACCTAGAGGAGGATTTCTTGATCTTTCTTCTTTAAGCAGCAGTAATGGGGCAGGTTCATGGGAAAACTGAAGATTGGTTTGGGGTTTTTATTGGAGAGAGCCAAAGCAAAGAGAGATACTTGTACACTGGAGAGTTACAGCCAAGAGACTTAGCTGAAGCTATCGGTTTTTTAAAAAACTGATGTGAACCTCCTCTTTCCATTCTCTTAGCCTCTAGGGACATAGTGGAGTAGACCAAAGGATCCCCTTCCCCACCAGGATTTACCATATAATATTTCAGTGCTGGGTCATCATATGTCTGGAAATAAGCCCCTAAGCACCCACACCAGTCATCAGAACAAGGAATGGTAATTCTGAGACTGCTCTTGGTGATTGGGGAGATCTCCCTACCTCACTTCCCCTCATCCCACTTGGATATTTGTAAAATTTGCGAATTATGGCACTGTTTTTTCCATCTTCTGGTTTGATCATTTTTTCTTTTCCTTTTAAAAGAAAAGGATTACAGAAACATCTGGAGGTCTTTATTTCTGCCTCTTCTTCATGACAATGGTAAACATCATTAGCAAGCATTTGTTCTGCCCCAGTTGATATTAGTCATCAGAGGTCACTGAGAAAGCTTTCTGTATTATATCTTTAAAGACATCTTATATAATATGGAGATATCCTGGCGAAAGAATACATATAAATGTTAGGCATTATTTTTGGCGCTGAAAGGGATAAGCTTTAGTTCATGGGAACTAATCCGAGGGGATCGGACATCAGAGCTGTTGATAAATAGCCTTCGAAGGCTTCTGTGACTGACAGGCAAAAAGCAGTAAACCTTGCTGCTCTAAATGGCATCAGAAGGATTTGGTAGCAACTGGCAGTTGATAGCAATCTCATGGAATATCCTGAGTCAAGCTCAATCTATGAGGCAACATGGGAAATTTAAAGCAAAAGTCCACACACCAGTAGGATTTTTATAATCCCGATGAGGAAGTGAAGAAGGAACAACATCAATAATGTATGCTGATGAACTTAGCATTTCTTTTCTTTCCCTCCATCTCTCACTATCACCTCTTTCCCTTCTCCCACTTGCTTCTTTTTTCTTTTTCCCCCATTCCCTGATTTGAATATGTTCCCCCCTCCTCTTCTTCTCCCTTTTCTTCTTCTACTCTTTGTTTTCCTTCTCTTGTTTGCCCTTTCCATCAATTACTCTTCTTTATCTTTACTTCCTTTTTCTTTCATCTTTTCCCTCTCTTCTTCCTTCTTTCTCCTGCCTTTTTCTCCCTCTCAATCTCCATTATACTAATTTTAATTTTAACCTTCCAGATCTTTTTTCTACATTTTTTTGGCTTTTTCTTCTCCATTCATCTCTCTATTCAATCTCCAATTACTTTTTCCTCTCTTCTTTTTTAACTTCCTTTTAAATAGACATACATATACCATGAAAAATCCATAATTATAAATGAACTACAAAAGAATAAACTTAAAATAACGAGAAAGAGAGAGAGAAAGAGACACACAGAGAGAGACACAGAGAGACAGAAAGAAACAGAGAGGGAGAGAGACAGAAGCATAATGTTTAGGGTGAATGCAGGGCACACTGTATAATAGCATTTCAGCCTTACATAGAGACCTGCGATGGTCATGGAATCTAAAACTTTCAAAAGATCTGAGTGCACCATCCTACAGAACTTGTTTTAGTTATTCTCTTTAAAAACAGTCAGCTATATAAATACATAGCATTTCAAGGTTTGCAAAGTACTTTAAATATTTAATTTCATTTGATTTTCACAATAATCCTATGAGGTATACACTGTTATCCCCATTTTACAAATGAGAAAACTGAGGCAGACAGTGGTTGGGTAGCTTACCCTTGGGTCACAAAACAAGTAAACCCCAGAAATGACATCTCAGATAACTCAGATCTTCCTAACTCAACTACATCTCTCCATCCACCAACTGCCTAATTACTTCTCTTTGACACAATTGGTACATGTCCTCCACCTTCTGCTCAAAGATCTCTAGTCACAGGGAACCCATTATGGTCCAAAGCCACCTGATTCTCCTGTTGGACAGTTTTGATTGCTAGGATATAGGGACCTCTGAAGGTTTTTGTAGCTCAGATTTTTATTAAAGACGAATACAATAGAGTTTATAACTTGCAATGTAAACTCTCAGCCAACCTTCCATCTAAGGGAAAGGGAAGATATTCAACCAATCCCTGATCTGTGTGTTCCATTGTTGAAAGGACAGTGCTTACTTAAATCTGACAATTAAAAAATCATTACATTTTCCCAAAATGTTATCAATCTTCTGAGGTAGATAGTGTGACAGAAGTAATGGAGTCCATTGACTTGGGCCTGCTTCAATTTTTTGAGCGCTACTTATTGACACTTCTTTTAATCATTGCTTCACTTTTCCTCAGGAGCTAGAGGTGGGAGCACTATATAATGCTCCACATAGAGAGGATTATTTTTATTTTCCATTTAACTCTTTCTATTTCCACCTGCAGTTCTGCTTGGTTTTAACTTCACCACACAAGATCCTCCTCTCTTTCCCACACACAGTAGGTACACCAGGTCCCTTTCCCTTTCTACTTTCCTTTTATAGGTTGTCTTTGTCCATTAGATTGCAAGCTTGTTAGGGACAGAGACTTCTTTCTTTTTCTTATTTGTATCCCAAACACTAAGCAGAGTTCCTGGTACATGATAGGTGCTTAATAAATGTTTATTGAATTAATGTTAAATTACTTTTCCAGAAAACTAAAGCTTATCCCTTTCAGCACCAAAAAATAATGCCTAACATTTATATGTATTCTTTCACCAGGATATCTCCATATTATATAAGATGTCTTTAAAGATATAATACAGAGAACTTTCTCAGTGACCTCTGATGACTAATATCAACTGGGGCAGAACAAATCCTTGCTAATGATGTTTACCATTGTCATGAAGAGGCAAAAATAAAGACCTCCAGATGTTTCTGTAAACAGATGACACTGCCCCACTTGCATCAAGCCCCTGCAACATGGCAGAGATTCCTAATGGAGTTCCATAATCATTCAAAAGGGTTTAAATTAATCATCCATACTGGGGGCTGGGGAGCAGAGGGAAGAGAAATCCATCAACTGAAAAGAAGAACAATGCCTATTGTGCAAACTCTCAAATATCAATAGAGCTTGTTTACAGGTTGATAGTTTTTGGCCAGCCACTGAAATTTGATCATGAGTTGGGCATAGAAATGAATAGGACCAGGAGAGTAAATTGGATTGTCCTCAAGGTTTTTTAATTTTGTTTTGTATCTTTTTTATATGGCTCTTTCTCTCCTCTCACTCCTGCCAATGAAAATCATCATAAACCCATGTCTGAATTATTGCAATCATCATCTGGTTGGTCTTCCTGCCTTGGCTGTCAAAATACTCTTCCAAGCACAAGTCTAACCATATTATATCCCCACTCCCATTCAACAAATTCTAAATTTACATTAGATATAAGTATTTCTAAAATACATTTTAAAATTCTCTGCTTTATTAAACAGAGAAGACTGATGAAAATTTGACATTTTTTTTTCTGGATAAAAAGTATTTCCTCAAGGATCAGTTTCCATACTGGGATTTTTTAAAGACCAAAGTATTCTTTTTAGATGGGCAATATTTAAAACTCCATTCTGGAGAAAGTTTTTCAAAACTACTATCCAAAGTTTACTTCACAGTAAAAGTTTGGATTTTACGTTGCTTAAAGAACTCAATTAATTCATTTCATCATGAAAATCATCATAATTCCAGGAGCTATAACAGAGAAGCCAAAGCAAAACTCAGGTAATTGCAGTGAGAATTGTCCAAAAAGATAGCCAACAGCATTAAATGGTAGAATAATCAATCCAGTCAAAATCATCATTCCTCCAATGGAGACAATGAAGATGGATTTGGATACAGAAAAGATTACTTCTTGCATCCTCTGTTGAAAAAATTGACTGTAGGAGCAATAGTGTCTTCTGTATCTTCCCATGGACCTAGTATTCCCAAGAAAAAGATAAACTTTTTTCACGTGCTTTATTTCCTGGAGATGACTGACAAAATGTCAGATTCTGAAAGAACATCAGTCACTACAATCTAAAAGGAAGCAGACTCCTTCCCTCTCTTTGTCTGTCTTTCTCTCTGTTTTGATTTCTCTATGTCTATCTGTATCTCTCTCTCTGTATGTTTTTCTCTCTCTCTGTCTCTTTGTCTTTCTCTCTTAAAATTGTCAACTTTAATATTTGAAACTTCATTCTAGATAAAGTTTTAAAAAACTGATATGAAAAGCAGTGTTCTCAAGGTCTAATGAGGCTTATAGAACCATTGGCCCTAAGATCCCTTCTGGATTTGGGGAGTTTTTATAGACTAGTTTTTTTTGGGTGTGTTCTTCCTCTTCTCCATTTGTACTTTTTTAATGTTTTCATGGTGCTTACCTTTATCAGCGCTTTCCCCCATTCATCCTAATTTGTTCTAAGTAGTTAGATCTAGAAGCAGTTTTAGAGATCCCCCGGCTCAACGTCTTCATTGCATGGAAAAGAAAACCATGGCTCAGCAAGGTCAAATGATTTGTTTCAGACTCACATAGCTCCTAATCAGCTGAATTGGGTTTTCACCTCAGCTCCTTGGCTCCACATAAAATGCAAGAGTCAGTTCAGGGGGCTGCCCCTTTTGAGCTGCTATGAGCTGGGAATGTATTCATTTAGAACAGTGCAGAACAAAAGAGCAAATCGGCTTTGCAGGAAGAAGACTCAAGGGACTCTATTATGGGTACATGCACAAGCTTTACTGTTTGGGTGACACTGGATGACTATTGACTTCCTTTCCAACATTTTTTGATTCTATGGACTCTGTATCATGCATTTTCTCCTTCTAATTTCTTTTTAATTCTCAGCAACTAGGAATTATGGAAATTCATGTTGGATAAATGATCTGAGAAGTAGAAAAAAGATAAATATTTAATATGTAATTATTGTGTGCAGAGAACCATACTCAGACCTAAGAGAAAAAAAAGTTTAACTAATGCAGGATCTCAAGGAATATGTAGTTGTACATAGTTTAATAACCATTAACTGGAGTAGTGGAAAGATCACAAGATTTAGATTCAGAGAATTTTATATCAAACCCAGGCTTTATTACTTATTTTTACCCAGATAACACGAGTAATTCCTCCCCTCCTTGGGACTTCATTTCTTTATCTATGAAATGAAGAATTGAGCTAGATGTCTAAGGGCTCTTCTAGTTCTTGGTCCTATGATTTTATACCTTATAAGCCATGTGTAAAAAATGCAGAGGATCAATTTATATATGCTTATTGATCTAACGCTAAGATGTATATAATGGAAAATAAAAAGGTGAAGTCACAGCCTCTGTCTTGGAGAGCGAGTTAAATTAGTCACTCATTACCTAGAACTTTATCCCAGGGTATGAATAGCTAGAGATTTGTTTCCTACCTCCAGTGGTTCTCAGGGCAATTTGCCCTCTGTACTTTCAGCAATGTCATCCTCCCCCACAGCAAAGGAATGTACCCTTATGATAAGATTATGGCCAGTTGCAGAACTTCCTGGTGGAGTCCACAGTCTAGTCAGAGAAAGAATTAGATGTAGGACACAGTTAATGAGAATAAATGATAGGAGATAACCAGGAAGCAGAATTATATAATAAAAATAGGGCTTAAGACTTAGAGAATCTAGATTTAAATTTGATGACTTTAGATCACTTCACCACTCTAGGTCTCAGTTTTTTCATCTGTAAAATGAGAGCTTTAGACTTAATAACCTCTAACATTATTTTTATGATCCTTTGCCTAACTGGTGTTATTCCATTAGGGAAACTGGTTGAAAAAGAATAGTCTTTCGAAGCTGAGTGGATGCGCATTTGGAGTTGGAGAATGGCTGAGTAAGTTGTGGTATATGAATGGGATGGAATATTGTTGTTTTATAAGAAACGATCAGCAGGATGATTTTAGAAAGGCCTGGAGAGATTTACATGACAGATGCTGAGTGAAGTAAGTAGAATCAAGAGAACATTGTTTAGAGCAACAAACAAGATTATGACCATCAGTTCTTCTGGATGTAGCTCTTTTCAAGTAAGATGACTCAGACCAGTTCCAATAGACTTGTGATGGACTTGCATCCAGAGAGAGCACTATAGGAGCTTAGTATGAATCACCTTTTTTATTTGCTTACTTTTTGTTTTCTTTCTCATTTTTTCTTTTTTGATCTGATTTTTCTTGTGCAGCATGATAATTGTGGAAATATATATAGAAGAATTGCACATGTTTAACATCTATTGGATGGAGGAAAGGGAGGGAAAAATTTGGATCACAAGGTTTTGCAAGAGTGAATGTTAAAAACTATCTTTGTATCTATTTTGAAAATAAAAATCTATTATTTAATTTTTTTTAAAAGATACAGTAAAATAATAAAAAAGAAAAAAGAAAAGAAAAAGAACAGTCTTTTCCTTGGAAGAAGCATAGACCTTGGAAAAGGAGACATTAGCATGGAGACTTGAAAACATAACTTGTCTTTAAGTTATTTCTTCAGAGACCAGACTTAACTTTTAATGTTATGCAAAAAGAAAAAAAACAAAATAAAAATAAACTATGATGAAAAAATATATGAAATGCCAGATTTTCCTATTTGGCTCAAAATATTTCCAAGAGTTCCCTAGCAACTATAGTGATACAGTGAGTGCACTAAGTGGCAAAGTTCTAGGTTTGGCAGCAATGGCGTGTACTTAAAAGAGCACTGTAATTCTAGGTTCTATTTTGGGCACTGCCACCAACTTGCTACCCAATTTGGGACAAATCACTTTACTTCCCTAGGTTTCTACATTTTTTCATTTGTAAAATAAGAGGATGGGACTAGATTTCTAAAGTCTTTTCCAGTTCTAAGAGAACATCATGCCAGAAAACAAGATGGCAAGTCTGGTATAAGAAAACACATTTGTTGCTGTTGTTCAGTCATTTCTGACAATTTCCCCAGGCTCTTAGGGGCAGCGAAGTGATGTTTTTACATGCATGTATTAGAAATCTTACTGGAGTATTAGCTTCATCATTTTATTTTGTTCACAAGAACTCCTGTACTGGATTTACATAAACACTGCACAATTTCCAAGAATGAAATATATTCATAACAGCCTTTTGTCAGATTTTTAACTAGTGGAATCCATATAGACTCAAAATAATCCTATTAATTGCTTTGTAGTTCAAAAGAGTTTTTATATACAACTATTCCCTGCTGATCCTTAGTCAAAAGGAGATACTTCTGTTTTCCTATCTTCTTTGTATCTGTGTATGAACTCATCAGTCCTATTTACTTTTGTAGAGTTCAGAACTCCACTTTGCCTTCTCATTCTATGCAGCTCTGATCTAAGTTCTTCTGCAATTCGTTAAAAAATAAATCTATAAATAAAACTAATAGATTTTGTTTTTATAATACTTATATTTCCAGGTGTCTTCATCCCTCTTCCTCTTTATCCTAGAGAGCTAGGATATTTAAGAGAATTTTGTAACAGTCTTGCTATTGGTCACACCATAGGTCTGTAGTATTCCATATCCCTGTCCCTTACTTATGCAGAGAAGAAAACAAAGAATTATCTCATATAGAGAATATATTATTCCATAATAGAATAATAGAAAGTTGCTACATTATAACTGAGATGACACGGGTCCAAATTCGTGCTCACTGTAATTTTTTGTCTGATTATGGTTCTTTCTCCACTGTTGTAGTCAGTGTGCATATTGTTTTGCTGATTCTGCTTGCTCATTTTGTATCGGTTCACATAAGTCTTCTCATGATTCTCTGCATTAATTGTATCCATCGTTATCTCATGACATTCATGAACCACAAACGATTTAGCTATTTCCCCAGTTGATAGGCATCTACTTTGTTTTCACTTCTTTGCTACTAAAAGGCAACAACAAAACCCACCTGTTTGAATATCTCAATGCCCTAGAGACCTTCCTAGTCCAAGTCCCTAGTCCAAAGTGACTGGAGAACACTAAACAGAGTTTAACCTTTTTTGTTGACTCGGGTTCATCTCTCATGAATAACCATTATTATGCTGAGTTATGACACTGTGATCTCCTCAGGAATTATTGCCATGGTAGGGTTACTTATTCATCCGCTAAATGGTCTAAATGGCCCCAGGCTAGTCCATCTTTCTAGTTGGTATCTGTCCAATTCTACCACATGTGACTTGCCAAGTATCTCTCTGCTCTATACAAGCACACAAGAGAAGCAGGAAGGACCCAACTGAGGGCATAGCTACTACTAATTGTAACACAGAGGCATCGTGGTCCAACTTTATGGTGTATGCCGTGACTCAGACCTCAGGCAGCCCACAGAACAATTTACAACACTCTCCTAAAGGGCACACACAACCTAGGAGAATATATGGGCAAAACCATTCAAATAACCAGATGTCTTCTGCGCTTCTCTGCTTAAGAGAGATCCTACCTGCACCCCCAACTATCAGTTGCATGAAGACAGGGGCACTATTTTATCTAAGATTGTATTTTTCTCTGTCACCCAGAGTGCTGTTGACTATGTATTCCTACATGTAATATATATATATGTATATATGTATATGTGTATATATGTATACATATATATAGTTGTTCTTGAATGTCAAATGAATACATCCCTCATAAATATATATGTACATATATAACGATGATCAATTTTGATGGACATGGTTCTCTTCAACAATGATGTGATTCAAACCAGTTGTGCTGCGATGAAGATAGTCATATACATCCAGAGAGAGGCCTGTGGGAACTGAGAGTGAACCACAACACAGCATTTTAACGCTTTCTGTGAATATTTCCATGCATTCTGTTTTCCTTCTTAGGTTGTTTTTTTTT
>JAJPUD010000115.1:11493-39786 GCA_023553655.1 Myrmecobius fasciatus | reverse complement strand
ATCTTATAAAGTTAGGCAAAATGTATAAACTTGTAGTTCAACTTAGACTTTGAATCTTATAAAGTTAGGCAAAATGTATAAACTTGTAGTTCAACTTAGACTTTGAATCTTATAAGTTAGGCAAAATGTATAAACTTGTAGTTCAACTTAGAGTTTTAAAGGTGGCTGAGGGGACTAAGATGGTGTGTGATTGCCCTAACATCAAACAGTCAGCATGTATCTGAGGTTCCACTTGACCGGGGTCTTCCTCACTATGAAACAAGCTCTCTATTCAGGCTGCCTCTCTCACATGACTTTTTAAGATCACATTTCTGGAGCAAGGTCATAGTGCCTTGTATTCATCATAGAAATCCCATGATCCACTAAAGGTCATCCCTTTCCTGTCAAGACAGTGGTGAGATCTGTCTCTGCTATTGCCATCATCCCCATTCAAACAGCTGGCAGAGGTCAGCGATCAGCTCTGGCATTGCCAAGGGAAGTGGTGACTCCCTCCTCATGCCTACGACACCCCCAAAGACTAAAGGAACAAGGGTTCTGTAACATTCTTCTTCACACAAAGCGCACAGACCTTGGACTGCTTGGTCTTTGTGCTACCCAGAGGCCTTTCTTTTTGTCTCGGAGGCTTTACTTACGGCACGTGGTGGAGGCTTGTGTAAGACTGCCCGCATTTGCTGATTTGTCGGTTCCAATAAGCATTTATTGGTTGCTGTCCTTTGTTCTTGAAGAGGACCCAAGTGACATCACCATGTTGGAGCCAAGGTACAGTGTGCCCTACTGTGACTGATCAGACCCATACGAGCTCAGAATACTCTGCCACAGGTCGGGCTCAAATAGTCCCTCTAAACATTTGGGGCAGAACTGGCTCTAATTCTGCCCATCTCATGGGTCTCCTGAACTAATTCTTCTTTGCTTTGCTCTTAGAGTACCACTCCTCTGATGAGGGCACACCTTGCTGGGCAGTCCTGTGCCAGTGTCTCCCACATCATATATCAATTACAGACTTCTTTATGGAGACCTTGAGAGTGTCCTCGTATAGCTTCTTCTGACCATCACATGAGCACCCACTTTGTGGGAGTTCTTTATAAACTAGTCTTTGCGGCAAGCATATGCTTGAAATTCAAAGAACGTGGCCAGCTCGTCAGAGATGTGCTCGAGAACGGACCGAGCTCTCATCCTGCTGGGAGATCTTCAGGATCTTCCCAAGACAATTCCGATGGAGGGATTCAGCTTCCTGGCATGGCACAGGGATACGCTCCAGGTTTTATAGGGATACAACATGAAGCCAATATTTATTAAGCAACTACTGTTTGCCATGCCCTCTGGGGAAAGACAAGTAAAGGCAAAAATTGGTGGTTGCCACAAAGAGCTCAGAAGCTCCTGGGGAAGGCGACATTACAAGAAATACATACAAACAAACTATAATACAGGACAAAAATGAAATATACAATGGAGGGGAAGCACTGGAATTAAGAGAGGTGGAAAAAACATAGCTCTTCTTAGATTCATTCAGATTCTGCTCACTTTATTCCCAGTCTCCTCATAACACATTTTCCACAAAAACAATTATACCTTGAGACCCTGGACCTAAGATTGATTGGCTGTGGATAACCCATCCACTGATGTGGAAGCCATCCTGAGTGAGTCTCACCCGCACTTTCCCACATCACCTCCAAGAGCTGCTCAGGCTGTGAATGACATGGTGATGAAGCTCCTGAGGCCAGCCTCAGGTGGCAGACCTGAATAAAGCCTTCCTAGGGAGGTAGCAAGTGGCAGTGCTAGCACTTCCTTATTGCCTTGACGACCAGGTCCCCTCTCAACCAAGATCATAGCATGAAGAGCTTTTATTCAGTACTTTTTATGAGGATCTGTGAGTGGTGCAATTATCATTCCCATTTTAGAGATGAGAAACCTCAGGTTCAGAATGGCTAAATAGTTTGCCCTGGGCTTGTATGGGGTCCCCAACTCCGGCGTCCCGAGCCCATGTACTTTGTGCCTTTCTTTGCCCCAAACTGTCTCTATGGCCCATGTGCGCCATTCATCCATTGCTCTCATACAATCTGCTTTGCCTCCTTTTCCTTTGCTTGTTCCATCAGCGGTAATGGGATGTGACCTGCTTATGCTCATCATAAATAGATTTAATAACAGCTTATATTGATGTGAACTAATAATAATCAACTGCCAACTAACATTTTCCTTGGGGGATGTTTTCTGGGCTTGCAGTGATGTCTCTTGACAAGGACACACAGCAAGGTTGTGGGAGAGCTAGGCTAAGAACCAGCTTTATTATGTCCCGGTCCCATGCTCTTTTCTCTCTAGCATTCTGCTATTATTTTCACTTCTCATATTTCTTGAAGTCCAAAGGACATCAGGTTGAATTTTATCCTGTAGGAAGGATAAAAGCAAATTGAACCCTGCATCCGCCCCCTATTTATTTTATCCTGGCAACTGCCTGCAGAAAAATCAACTGGAGTCTCTCTTTCCAGCTTTCTGTCACTGTTTCCCATCATAAATGCCATACTCCAGCCAAACTGGAGTACTCACTCTTGCCTAATATCAGTGTACCTACCTCCTCTGGCTCCCATGTTTTTGGTCAGCCTAGTTCTTTTGTCCAGATTACATGCTTTTCTCCACTCTTGTCAAGCCCAAATAATCTTTTCCTTCAACCCTCAGTTCTTCAAAGCTTTGACTTTTCTAGCTGAAAGTGATCTTCTCTCTCCTAAAATTGCTCCAGAGCCCATTCTTTACCTGCTCACAGATTTTAAACCAGAGGCCAAACAGAACTACTCTCTCTCTCTCTTTAGAGTTGTGGAAAGGGAAGCCCAGAGACGTTGCATAAGGCCATGCAATATTAAATAACAGAAGCTGGATTCAAACAAAGATCGTGGAACTGCGATGTGACTACTCTTTCCCAGCATCACAATGATAAACATGGCACTCTAAGTTTTAAAAAGTGCTTTATATCAGTCATCTCATTTTATCTTCACAATCATTTTTTGAAGAAAGTACTGTCATTATACCCGTTTTACAGATGAGGAAACTGAAGATGAGATTGCATCACTTGCTCAGAATCACCAGCTACTAAGTATATGAGGCAGAATTTGAACTCCAGTCTCCATGATTTGGATGCAATTCTCCATGCTTGGCAATGAATAAAGCTATGCTGTAACTAAATTAAAATTATTATCTTAGTTTTCTTTTTTTCAGTATTTCTTTCTGAAGTGCTACTTGGGTTAAACATGTCAGTTATCAAGAAAATTATAAGGCTCTTGTCCAGTCAAATCCTTCTAACTAACAAAAAGGTCTGGATTTCAAGGAAAATAAAGCTCACCCAAAAGACAGCTGTGATGGCTAAAGATGTCATTTTTAACTATCTCAGTTGCCATAAGGGCTTAGACTCATTCGCTCTAATTCGCCATCTGCCAAACCTTGGCTCAGTGGATCAATTAACAAATATTTATGAAGTACCTGTTATGTTTCCAGAATTTTTTTTACTAGATCTTGGAGATATCTACTTTCAAGAGGCTTAAACTTTATTTAGGGAAGTACATATGTGCACATGTGTGCATACGTATGTGTTACACACACATAAGGAAAAAGGCAAATGTTCAGGGGAAGTATGAGTTCCTGAGGTGAACAGGAAGGGTTCAAGTGGAAGATGAGAAGACTCAGACATCCCAGTCTTTGACAGAATCCTCCATTTGACCAACTTTGAATTCACGTATGCTAATCAAATTTGTGGAAAATTTAAGGGAAGCTGGGGTAAAAACCTCAGTTTATATATTGGATGATAGCTTCAGGATTCATAAAGACATTGTGAAATTGGAAGCATGGGCCAAATCTAATGAAATGGATAATAAGAGTAATCATTACACAGGGGATTCCTGCTCATTTGTGGGCTAAACTAAAGGACCTCTGAGTTCCTCTCCAGTCATGGTACTCTGGGTGCCAATTTAAAACAATTTCCTTAAAAAACGTGAAGAGAACCTAAGATCCATCTGGATCTTTGTTTTGGACTTGACAAGCATTTTCATTACAAATAACAGTAACATAGCATTTGCTCCATGGAAAAAAGAAAGCCAAGGTTACCCAATTTAAGAGAAACTTTTTTTCCAATCTCTAAATCAAATGCATGCTGAAGAAAATAGTAAAAAAGATCCAGCAGATTGAGCCTGATGTCTAAGAGATCGAAGGAATTTCCTAGGAGAAGCTTCTTAATCACTGCTAGCAGTTTCTCAGGACAATTGCAAAATCTGGGGAATAGGGGTGATGGTGATGACATGAAAATGGGGGTGATTTGGGGCAGCTAGATGGCACAGTGCATAGAGCACCAGTCCTGAAGTCAGGAGGACCTGAGTTCAAATGTGACCTCAGACACTTAACACTTCTAGCTGTGTGATCCTGGGCAAGTCACTTAACCCCAATTGCCTCAGCAAAAAAAAAAAATAAATAAATAAAAATAAATAAATAAATAAAAATAAAATGTTTTAACTGTTTTAACTGGTCAGAGGGATAGCCTATAAAGATAGAAAAAAGACACCAAAAATATTTTTCATGCCTTGTTATTAGTCAAAGGTGTGCACATATTACCCCCAAAAGATTAGAAGCTTCTTGAGGGTAAGGATTGTTTCTTTTTTGTCTTTGGAGTTTTCTCCAACAACAATGTTAAATTTGCTTCTTGAAAACTTCTTCTTCATATACTTATACCCTTTGGATAGAAACAAGTGAAACTCTTTTTTCTTTCCCTTGGCTCACACCATTCTCTCACCCCAAGCCCCACCTGCTGAACCCCTCCCTGTCTTATTAAGAACACAAATCCCATCATCACCTACAGGAATTCTCAAACCCCTTTTCCCCCATCACAAATGATCATGTCCCTTCTTGGATTTTCATTTCCAACTTGATTTTAGCCTCTCTTCCATACATGTTATTTTGTATTATAATTATGTATGTGTTAGTCTCCCCCAACACACTGCCAGATCCATGGGGGTAAGGAATTTGTCTTACCCCCCAGTGCTTAACTCTCTGCTCTGTGCACAGTAGGAAATTAATAAATGTATGTTGAATTTTTAAAAGTAAATAGTCATGCTCAATATCAAACGGGCTGGACTAGGCTCAACATCAAAAATCTTTTAATCTTTTGTTTCAGTTTTGTTCCAGAGTAATAGGCACATTTTCTTGTAAAAACAGTAATTACACCCATGCAGAGCTTATACATTTCTCAAATGGTAAAAAATATATTTATAGAGCCTGAGATAAACATATTGAAGCGAATGGCTGGCTCAAAGCCACAAAAAAGGTCAAGTTCTTGCTGTGAGAAGGTACTTTCAATAGAAGAGGAATAGATCTCTTTATCAAAGCTCTTTATGTTTATTTGCATTTCCTCTGCAAAGTCTAATAGAAAGTCACAGAGTTCTGGAACTAGTTTTGTTGATTTGCTCCACAGAATCTGCAGCTGAGAAGCAAGGCTCCCATTTCCATTTGAGTACGTTTGGGATTTTATTGTGTTTATGAAACAATTTCATTTATATACTCATTTCTTAGTTGAGTCTTAGCACAGGGGCCAGAAAGCTGGGCTGAGAGTCAGGGAGACCTGTGTTCATACGCAATCCCTGCTTACTAACTGGATGATCCTGGGTAATCATTTGGCATTTTCTTCTAGAGCTCATTTTATAGATTAGGAAACTGAGGGAGACTGAGTTAAGAGACTTGCCCAGGGTCACGTAGCTAGTGTCTAAACTCAGGAAGAAGAATCTTTCTGGCTTTGGTACGAGCATTCTCTCCACCAAAAAGTGCATATTAAAACTACTCTCAAATACCATTTCACTCCTATCAGATTAGCTAATATATGACACAATTTCCCACGAATTTACTTGGGTTTAAATCCTGGTTCGGGCAAATACTAGCCATGTGACTCGTCTCTGATTTTCAGCTTCCTTCTCCATAAAAATCTACCTTAGTAGATGATGCCCTAATTCCCCTCTTCCCCCTTATGTCCTGCTCAATCACAGGTAGGCTGCCCTTTGCTTTAGATGGAAGGAGTTCCCACACTGGGATTTCCTTTATCCTGGCTGAATTCAATTATTAATTGACTTATTTCCCCCACTAAACCCTTCAAGATTCATGTGCCAGCTACTTGAGAAGGAAAAAAGGTAAAAAACAGTTCCGTTTCCATCAGCGATGATGACAAGCGGGGTGTCATTTCCAAAACCCCAGGAGCCTGCCTGCCTGCCTGCCTGCTTTTTTATCTCTATGTTTGAATTCAATCTGGTTCAGCAAATATTAGCAGCAGCCTTAGTCATGTGATGCTTTTGTTTTCTCTCCCAGGGTTTCATAGGAAACACTTAGCTATTCAGTAATGAAGGCTTGAGGAGATTGTTGGGGAGTTTGTGTTTGTTTCGTTTTGTCTTCGAGAGACACATCTACCATTTTCCCCTCTCGCTGCTTCATTTGCCCAGAGTGCAGTTTGGAAGTATAGTAGCCAGAGGGGAGCCAGCTTTCATAACAGTTCCCCAGTTTTCGCCTCCCGGCATATGGCGCCTTTTCCATTTGTCAAACCTTGCCCGTCCCTTTGGTCTCAGAACCCTCAGATAAGAATGAAATGTTTCTGTTGGGTTAAAATGAATAACTAACCTAAGGACCAGGAAAATCACTGTGATTAGTGAAAGCACATTTTAGAAGCATCTCCCTCCAATATCCTCATGGTTTAGATAGTGCACGCTCCATCATCGGCATTTGACAAATGAGGAAACTGAGGCTACAAGAGGAAGGGACTTGCCCATGGATATTCAGGAATTGCAGTAGTCACAACTGAAACTCAAGTCTTTTAATTCTAAGAGCTGGTGATCCTTAAAAATCCTTCTCCCCCCACCCAGAATCTTCATCAGTAGTATCAGTTTGCTGTTTTCTACTCAAATTCACCAATAGAAAGAGAGCTCTTAGAGGCCAGAAATTGTGTTTTTATCTATCACTGTATTCCCAGTGCTTCCTCTCAGGAAGGGCTTAATAAATGCTTATTAACTGGCTGATAGATCTTATATCCGTTTCCTGCTCCTTGGTTCTCCACTGATTTTGATTTTGATTGGGATTCTAAAACTGTCCGCATTGCAGTCATTTCCTATTAGCTGGGAAAATATTGCTTCTGAAAAGATGGGCTCTTGTGAAGGCACCCACATTTTTATGCTCCAAGTTTCAACTACTATTTTAAGAGACCTATTTCATGGGCTTCTTTCTCAGCTTCTGCCCTTTCTTATCCTCTAAGCCACTCATTTACAGAATACCATAATGGCCCTTCCCTTGGATGTTCTCGTAGAAAAAAAAAATCATTAAGAGCTGGGATACCCGGAGATCAGCCAGTACAATCTAAGTGCCGAGTTCTTGCCTTTAGCTCTGTGATCAGAAAAGTGAGTTTAGCTTGGAGGGGACTTGAATAGCAGTGGGAAATCTCTGGTTAGTCTTTTGCTTTTAACACTTGCTGGTTCTCTTGATGATTTTTCTCCAAGAAATTGGTTTCCTTATGACTCAAGCTAACACCCCGGAGATATTTGTCCTGTTCAGCTGATATAGACACATGGAATCGTAGTAGAGTTTTAAGGATGGAAGGGGTCTTAGAAGTCAGGTACATCAGCTCACTGCATGAATTCCTGCTATAATATCCCCAAGTGCTTGTTCAATCCCTGCTGAATTATCTCTAGCCACAATTGTGTTGGTAAAGGTTTAACTTATAAGTTTAACCTGCATTATTAGATTAAATATTTTTTTTAAAAAAAGAAAATGATAAGCTGCTGCATTATCAACAATTTATCATTTTCTTTTAAAAAATATTCATTTTTAACATCCTTTTAAAAAATTTTGAGTTCCAAATTCTCTCCTTCTCTCCAATCCATTGAGAAAGCAAGCAGTATGATATTGATGTCACACAAAACATATTTCCATTTAGCCATATTGAAAAAAAAATAAGATAAATCAAGTAGAAAATGTATGTCTAAATTTGCACCTAAATTCATCAGTGGATGCAGAGCATTTTTCCTCTTGAGTCCCTGGATCATCTTGGCTCACTGCCTTGATCAGGGAAGCTAAGGCATTTACAGTTGGTCATCCTTCTAATACTGCTGTTATTGTGTACAATGTTGTACTGGGACTACTCACTTCGCTTTGTATCAGTTCATGTAAGTCTTGCCAGATTTTTTCTAAAACCATCTTGCTCATCATTTCTTATAGCCCAATAGTATTCCATCACAACCATATAGCACAGCTTACTCAGCCACTCCCAAACTGATGGACGTTGCTTTAGTTTTCAATTCTTGGCCACCACAAAAGAGCTGCTATCAACATATTTAGTACATCGAAATCCCTTCCATTTTTCTTTGTTCTTTTTGTGATACAGACCCAGTAGTGGAATTTCTGGGTCAAAGGATATAATTCCAAATTGTTCTACAGAATGGAGGGACCAGTTCACAACTCCACCAATAGTGTAGCAGTGTCCCTATTTTTCTACATTCCCTACCATTTATCCTTTTCTGTCATGCTAGGTAATCTGATAGGAGTGAAATGGTCTTTGAGAATAGTTTTGTGCATTTCTGGGTGGTGCAGTAGAGAGCATGCTAGTCCCCTGAGCCAGGAAGACTCTTCTTCCTGAGTTTAAATCTGGCCTCCATCACTTATTAGCTGTGTGCCTTGGGCAAGTCACTTAACCCAATTTGCTTCAGTTTTCTAATCTATAAAATGAGTTGTAGAAGAAAATGGCAAGTCACTCCTTTAGCTTTTCCAAGAAAACCCCAGATGGGGTCACAAAGAGTCAGACATGACCAAAAAATACATAACAATAACAACTAAAAATCAATAGAGTATTTTTTTTCATGTGTTTATAGATGCCTTTGATTTCTTCCTCTGAAAACTGCCTGTTCATAATCTTTGGATCATTTATTAGTTGGGAAATGGCTTGGATTTTTATAAATTTGGCTCAGTTCCCTACATATTTGAGAAAGAGACTTTTTTCTATTATTTTCTTAAATTCTGACAAATAAATTAAGCCCTGACTTGTATAATGTGACAATTTCTGAGATGCAAATGCTCTCATTGGAAATTTGATAATGTGCTCTTGTGAACGAGCTGATCCCTATCTCTAGCAATGAGAAACTCACTACTTACACAAAATTGGTTCCATTTGGGAATAGTTCTGTATTCATAATATGGGGGCTTGATAGTTGGAAGAAACCTTAGATATTATCTAGTCCAACACCTCATTTTATGGAGAGGGAAATTGAGATTCATTCACAGGGGTTAAGGGTCTTGCCACAGTCACCAAATTAGTAAATGGCAGAGTCAAGATTTGTACTTGAACATTTTGTTATGAAATGAAATTTCAACATTTCACTTTGCCATGCTGCTTCTTGTTATACCAAAAGAACATGAGTGAATTATGAGTGAATCATGGAAGGACAGAATGAACAAAAGCATGTCCAGTTGTTGGGAAAAGTGGGTTTTTTTCCTCATGGAATCATAGAACTTTAGAGTTAGTAACTGAAAGATAATATAGGCTTAACAAATGGAAAACTGAAATTTCAAGATGTTAAGTGGTTTGTCACATGATCATGCAGAAAATTATCGATAACTTCCTGTCCAGAATGTTTTTGTTTTACAATCTTGTTAAATTACTATTTCTTGGTTTGGTGCCCATTTGACCTTTCTACTTGTTTCCCAGATTCCAGGTCTTTTAAGGGACAAGGAATATGGCCACCAGTTCTATTACTACCCCCACTAAGAACATTATCACTGCTAGCTCATATTTCCCCAAACTTTCAAGATTTTAAAAATGCTTTACATACATTATCTCAAGTAAGAGATAATGTATAACCCCCAATTTATCTTTACACAAGTTGTCTAAACTGTGCTCTGTGGCCACTTATCTCTTTCCTTGTGCACACCTCAAACTGAGCAAAATCATAACCCAGGGGAACAGTGGGTTAATCCTCTTGCATGAATAGTAGTTGTTTATCACTAGTATCTTTTATTTGGAAATCTCTCCTATCACTTTAAAACAACTCCCATTTCTGACTGAAAATCTTTTTTCTTGCCTTTACAATTTTCTATTAGAGCCGAGCATCCTAGCAAATGGGTACATAAAAATATTTATTTAATCAATCACTAAGCTTTTGCTAAGCACTGATGTCTGAGAGTTGTTGTAAGCACGGGAGATAAAAAAACAAATATCAACAGGCCCCTTCCTCAAGAAGCTTGCACTCTAAGGAAGAGACAACTTGTGAACATATATACAGGCTATATGCCAGGTAGTTATGGAGAAGTTCCCTAGCTACTGGAGGGGAGTGAGTAAACCAGGAAAGGCAGCATGTAGAAGGTAGTTCCTAAACTGACAAATAGGGATCCTAAAATGTGGTGGTTAGGAGAAGATGCATTTGAATCATGGAGGATGTTAGTCAAGCACTATTTGTGTAAAAATAAATAAATGAGTGAGAGAATAAACATAAAAGTTTATAAGGTTTTCGGAGAGTACACTGAGTTTTTTTGGAAGGGACACAATCAAATGTAAAATTCTGTAGCTCCTACATAGAGTCTTTGCAAGAGAAGGAAAGTCAAATAGAAAACCTTAGAGGAGAAGAATGCCTTCACAGCTCAGTGATTGCATCAGTGTGGACGCTCTCCCCACACATGATGAAGATTGTGTCTCCTCCGCAAATAGTGCATGATCTAAGACTTTTAGTGGGAGAAAAAGTCAACATGATGTGGCCTGCCAGGCCATGCACTTCTATGGGCTTAGCCAGTCTGGTCCTTGGACAAAAGCCAGAGTTCAAAACTAAAGCAAGAAACACGAGGCTTGAAATGAAGTGTCCCTTTTTGACAGTACAACAAAAACCCAATGAAATCACCTTGGGTAGGTCTGATGAATTTACTACCCACACTGTCCTCTGGTATTGCAAGAGCATGTCAGGCCTTAACCCAGAGGGGAATGATTAACTCTTAATAACCTGACCCCCCTGTTGTGTCACTTCCACTTGCCAGCCACAGCTAGGTCTTTCCCTAAGGCTTCCAATACAGTGAGTCACAGATGACAATTTTGGGACAAAGATGACCTGTCCGGGAGGTCCCATGGGATAACCCCAAATAGCTCCAAAGTTTTCTAAAGAGGAGCTTTGAGGGAGACTTTTTTATTTTGTTATAGAAAAAGCCTGAGTAGCAATTCTGACAGACCGAATTCACCAGGAGGACCAAGACCCACACTTGGCTTTACTTTTATAGGGGGTATATCCCCCACTATCTAGCACAGAAATTCGAACACAAATGGCACACTAAATGTTTATAGAATAGAAGTGGGAGAGGTTTAATTGAGCAGAGTGCCAATGGAGGAGAAGTTTGCCGAGAGAAGAGGGAATGTTTTATATTTTATCTGGTAAAATCATCAACTTATGCATGATTACTTTGACAAATCCTTGAGTGTTCAGCCAAGGCTCATTACCTGAGCCCAAAAACATTGTTAAAGAACAGTGACCTATTTCCGATGGAAAAAAGTGCCAATTATCTCACTAATTCTGATTATTTTTAAATGAAGCAAGCAATTATTAGAAGTGAGAAGGAGATGATTCAAAAGGGTATGCCTCAGGAAAAGCCTTCAAGAATTTTAAATAGACAAGAGGAATACATTACTCAGCACCTAAAATGGGAAGAGATAGTCATTAGGATGTATTTAAGGTGTCATTATCATAATAGCCATTATTGGCTTTCAGAAACACTTGCCTTTGGATCCTAGAATCATGAAAGATCACTGGAGTCTCAAGAAAGAGTTAGGGTAACCTGGGGCAAAAGGATAGGGGGATGAGACCATTTGCCATGAGTTCTCTTTACCTCTTGAGTCCTGTTACTCAGGATCTTCTTCCTTTCCCCTCCACGTGCTAAATAATCGAGAGTGACTCCCTCAGCATGGGTAGCAGCATGGACTCTATGGTGGGACCACCGAGAGCTTTCTTCAGTTAGGAGCCCTGGTCAGTCCTGTGGTGCAATGCTACCGTTCTGTTCCCGGTGGTCTAAGTTATGTGTTATGTCCAACATCATGTGGTTAGTTATAGCTTCCTCTTCCTCCCTTTCCTTCTCCTCACCTTATCATTCTACCCAAAGCACCCTTATTTGACAATCCCACTGGTCTCCTGAGTCTTCATTCTCCCTTAGTTCTCTGCAGACTGGGAGTCACTCTTTCTTCCTTACTCTTCTAGGGTTTTTGAGACATCACACTCTACTGGTTTGTGCATGTATATATACACACGCACATACTCTGGGACAGACACATATGTGTGTCTATATATCAACATGTATTTCTATATCTGGATATTTATATCAAATTTTATAGCAAAGACAGACATTTGAGTCTCTTTCCTTGCTATCCCCCCACATCAGGAGACAAGCCTAGAAGCAGATTTTTCTTTTAAAGGATATTCAAAGAAAGTGAAAATGACATTAGCTGTTATCCAGAAACATAAAAAGAAGTTGGAACTGTTTTCTAAGATAAAGACCAGGAAGAGGGGGAAGGACAGCATCATACAGAATGATTGGGGAAACAGCGAACCCTGGGGAAGAGAGGATATTTTTAAATGAATGGCAAGTGACAATAAACCTTGAACTCATTTCAAATGCCTGTCAGATATCACTTGAACTAGAATTTCTTATTTTTTAGAGCAAGTGAATTACCAAGAGTGCATTTAGCTACACTGAACATAATCACTTTCCAAAACAGATTTTGATCCCAAGTAACATGGAAGCCATCAGTTGGGCAGACATCTTTGTTTAAAAAAGTCTATAGTTTTTCTAACAAAAAAGGGGAAAAAATCAGAATAATTCATTTTAAATGACTGTAAAAACAGATAAAGCATGAGTATTTTGTGGCTCATAATTGTTAAATGTTGTGTTTAAAGCCCTTCACCGATGCCCTCATCAAAGGCTAGGGAAAACTCTTGGCTTTCAAAGGCTATGGGATTTGAATTTAAGCTCCAGAAAGCTTAATCAAGCCAGGAAGATTTTGAGTACAGGTGCAGTGATTGACTGTTTTTTTATCTAAAAAAGAACAAGCCTAGCCTGTTTTATAGCACTTTGGGGAACTGATAAACAACCATAGCTAACAAGAAAGGGATTTTCACTGGGGCGAGGAGGAGAATTAATAGTATTTCTTGAGGGGAGACCAAATTATAAGGCATGAGGTATTATGATCTTTCTGGGTAACTAATGCACACTGTATGCTTCTGACTGATTTACCATTACATATGATTACTAATATGACAGACACACTGATTAGACTTATATTTCTCAATGGATGCAATCAAACTTTATTAATCAATGTTCACAAACAAAAGCCTCTTCTAAGAACAATCAACCCACCTGAATCTTAGTTCCATAAAAGCTTTTTCATGTTGACCTCATGACAAGATTGCCTCTCTGCCCAGTCAGAGAGTACGGGTCACCATCTAATATGATCATGTGGTGAATTTCCCATCAATCAGAATTGGTTGGGCTCCTTGAGATACAAGTCTGCAGGAGTCAGTCTCAGGAGCCAGATGAAGGTTGGGACCTCCACTGGGTTTCTTATATTTCTAGTCATTGACTTCCAATTAAATTTACTCTTCCCATAATTTTGCCACATCATTTATTTGGTAGGTTAATACATAAATTCTTGATTAAAATTATTTATAATACTGTTTCATTTGTAATCCATCTTTTCAGAGAGTCCACATGTGTTTATCATTTATTTGAGAATACACATTTACCCAATCATTTATCTTATTATTAAAAAAACCAGACAACCCATAAAAAAATCTTACTCAAGACAGCTCAAGCACAAAATGGTGGTTTAAAACAGAATGTAGCTATACCAAGGCGACATACTTATTTCTACTATGTTATTAAGGTAATAGAATTTACAGTAACATATCACATAATCAAAGGACGGATTTTAGAAGTATCGACGCACATTTTGAGTTTTATTAAGCTATCACAAATTAAACCTAAAATGTGCACCAAACCTGAAATGGATGATGCAAAATATAAATCATATCACTGAATTTAAACTGAGTACTGTTTCCTACTAGTTATTTAATGACAAGAATTGATGGGGAAGTCATGAAAGCAACAATTTATTCCAAGGGAAAAAGAGGAAGGAGTATCTGATATTGAACTTTGCCTTTCTCTTTGATTTTTGCTCAGCTTTATTTTTAAATTTGAATCCAAATTTGACAACTATTTATTAGGCATCCACAGTATGCAAGACCCATAAGGTGAAATGTGCATTGGGTCCCCAGATAACTTGGTTCTTTGCTAGTTACTTGCTTATTTTTGGTACCAGTCTTCTGATCTCACTGATATTGGCAACTTCTGACAAGGAAGCTGCTTCTACCAATGGTAATCACCTGTTCTTCAATCTAGAGTCCTTATTCTGGGGCACTGAGCAATTAAGTGACTTGCCTACAGTTGTTCTATAAGGATGTGCCAGAGGTAAGAATTGATTCCCCGTACTTCTGCCACTAAAGCCAGGTTGCCTCTAAGATTGGTCCTGATTGGTGCAAATAGTGAATCCCCTAAAATAGTCATTATTTAAATTCTCATTACATATTTCCATTGGGCTGGAACAAATTACACTGTTTTACATAATTATAACTTCAAATAACATGAATTGAAATACATGAAATCACTTTTGTGGATCCATTATTTGCACTAATTGGGACCTGGTGGTACTAGTTACATATGGAAGATCTGGAGAATAAAAAACCCAATAACTTTGGTTAGGTCCACAGACAGAGGTTATGCTGTTCTGACACAGTATCATTTCCACTCTTTTCATTTTATGGAACAGACAACTGTGATCAATATGGGGGAACAATTCAACTAGGTAGATTTTTTTTTTCTCAAGAACATAGCTTATAGATTTAGATCCAGGGAGTTTAAGGGACCTTAGAAGACATCTAACTCCATTTTATAGATCAGGAAATGGAGACCCCAAGAATCATCTAGCAAGTGTCTGAGGAAGATTTAGAGCTCAGATTTTCTTTGCTTTGAGCCCAGTGCTCTTATCCATTTTGCCATAGAACTGCCTCAAAACTAGATTCGAACTGAAGTTTTTTGACGCCCAGCGTGGGGCTTCCCCCAGTCCAGCCTTTGTCTGCAGGTCGTACCCAGTCCCTCTGGATTAAGCTAAACTGTGCAGGGACATTGCTGAATGGCTGCCCCTCATTCACCCTGGCTCACCTGGGCTGTTCTTGAGACATCCCACCTCGTTCATTCTCCCAGATTATCAAGGTCAAGGGCACAGAGCCATTCAGCTCCACTGCGCCTAGAATTTGTATGCAGAGCTTCTCCCCCACCCCGGCCCCACTTTTTGCCTTGAGAGGGGAGAGTTACCCTTTGAGGAAATCATTCTGCCTCTGCTGCTGATTATCCTGAGGGCTGATTCAAATACAAAAGGTCATTCCTATTTACTTTGGCTTTGATTAATCTGAGCTTTATTTTTCAAGAGCCCATTCTGCCAGGGATGGGGCTTAGGTGTGTATGTGTTTGTGTGTATGTGTATGTAGGAAGAGGAGGAGAGGTTAATTAGCAGTGGAAGAGGTTAATGAATCTCATTTGTCTCTCAGCCTCAGAATCTTTACCTCTAATGAAAAAGCAGAATCTTTGAAAATTACAAATTATTAAGCCTTCTTCACAAATAGCTGCCACCCTTGCTGGGGCCCAGCAACCTGCATCTGCATTTATGTCGACATCCAAAGACAGGATCTTTGGGACATCAGAAAGACCTGGGCTGACCAGTAGACAATGAGTTAGAGCCCCATGTTCTTATCTGGACACGGTCCTGAAGTCATTGTGTGACCTAGAAAATCACTTCCTTTGATTCTCATTTTCTTTATTCAGAAAATGATGCTCTTTAGATGATCTCAAGACTTTCTTCTGTTAGGATTTTATAATTCTATTATTTTTGCACAGAAACTATTGATTGACCATCCAATTGTATATCATGATAATATGAACATTAGATATTCTTCAACTACTTGGTTTTCCCTGAATTTAAAGTGAATGAATAATAAAATTATAAACTCCTTGTTGCCTTTGGGTATTGCTTCAAACAATTAATCTGCTTTTAAAGCCAATAAATGTCATGAAAGGTTTTCATCAATATAAGCCCAAAGAGTAAGAAAGACAGAGAGAGACAGAGACACACATACACACTGAGAGACAGAGACAGAAAATCAGAGTCAGAGAGACACACAGAGGGACAGAGAGAGGACAGACACACCCTGACAGAGATAGACAGAGAGAAAGAGACACTGGGAGAGACATCTTGTCTAAGAGAGTTAGGATAGAAGCCTGGGACTCATAATTTGGAGGACAAAATTTGGGGGTGGAGGGGGTACTAGAATGTTATAAGGATGGTAAAGAAACGGACCCCAAAACAACTAGGAACAAAACCATGAGCTGCTAGGAGTACCAGACTACAGAGGAAGCTCTCCTACCTTCCCTTTCCCTGGCATCTGGGACTATCCCCAAGATGAGAGGGGGAGGAAGTGCAAGGGGTGTGCCAGGGACCCGACAAGGAGCGGGAGCTTCCGAAAACCCCTTCTCACCAAAGTGGGGGACAGTTATCAGGACGCACTCATCCGAGCTGTCTGCTTAGTCTCTGATAGCTCAGCTTGACTTAGAAGTACCACCTGCTGCTTATACTTCTTCACCTTTTGAAATTTGTAATAATTACTATGAAAAATCAAGACATTGTTAGAAATGAATGGAACATTTATCAAGGCTCACCATGTGCAAAGCACTGTGCTAAATATGGGGGTTCAAATGGAAAGTAAAAGAACTGCTGTCAAGGAGCACATATTCCAATAGACAGGACAATACATTTGGGAGATATCAGCTGTCAGGGAGGAGGAAAAGCCCCGGTGTCCTCGGGGAGCAGCATGACATCAGTTTCTCCATCTATCTTCCTTCATCATATCCCTCCCTGATCATGAACTACTTGACAAAGACTAGTGACCAGGAGTTTCTTTTCTGAGTCATCAATAAACAATGGCTCCCACATCTAAGGAAGAGTGGCCAGGGGTTCCTCCATTAGGTTGCTTTCTTTGGTGTCTGGGTGCCCTGGATTAGAATCATTTCTAAGTCCAAGACTCTTGGGTTCAGGGACCCGGGCTGTCCCCCACAGGGTCTGAGAGATGATGGTGGTAGCTTGTCTTGCCTGGGACAGCCTGCCTCTTGTTTCTTCTGGTGCCATACCACTGGGGGGGGGCTTGCCCTTTGGAAGTCAGTTGGCTGGCGGTTGGTTGGTGTGAGTCTACAAAAGAGCATCCTCCTGGGATGAAGGCTTTCAAGGACTTGATTGGGATCAGTGGTCAGCGATAGGCTGCTCCTCCCAGGGCTCTTATGTTTCTGCTTCTTATACTTTCCTATCTGTACATAGATACAAAAACCTAGATTTTGTTCCCTGGGGATTTCTGGGCCCATTTACTCCTATACTTCTTATATTATCAGCACTTTCTAAGATATATGTGGTTTGGTATTTACATAAACACATCCATACATAGATTTGTACATTTCTCTCTTCTCTCTTATTTTTAGCTTAATGTCCCTTTGATTCAATTTGAAATCAAGACTCCATGCCCATCAGTCCATGTCACACTCCATCCCTGGTCAAGTGCTCATCATTGCTCTAGTTTAAGCTATTATCTAGAAGTTGCAATTTTATTCTCAGACACTACTTTCTTAGCAAGTTGATCATTTGCCTATATTCAAAAATAACCTGATCCCTAAGGTTCCTGCCTTCGTAATTTTTAGACCTTCTTTCTCTAGTCTTTCCATGTAACTTGTACTCATCTGAATCACCAGAAGGAAATGGTAATTAATCATCTGATTTTACTCGTCTCAGGAGGAGCTCTGTCATGAGATGAAATGAATGTCATGAAATGTCATGAGCCCTGGAATAAAAGCAAACCTTTTTACTGTTGTCAAGTTGACAAGTTTGTGCCTTAGAAGCCCTTAGGGAATCACCAACAGTCACCTTAGGTCCCTCCCTCCCAGAGCTACCTTGTATTTATTTGTGTTTGTGTGTGTGTGTGTGTGTGTGTGTGTGTGTGTGTGTGTGTGATCTGCAAAAGTTGATTTAGTAAATTAAGTAATCTGCAAAATGGGACAGTATGTAGAGAAGACTTTTTCACATATGGCCACTGAGGTTCCTTCTAACTCTGTGACTCTTTGTGATTCCGAAACATCTGCTCTTTATGGTCCATTCTAATTTTGATCTTCTGTGATTTTGAAATTTGTCTTGGAAATACTTCTAGTTCTGTAACGAAATCTGCTCTTTGTTCTGTAAATGCTTATGACTCATTTTCTCTGTAATTTTGGCCTCCTGATGGTCTGTCTAATTGGATTCTGAACTTCCTGATTAGTCTGGGGCCATGTCTCTGTATTCTGCTCACCACTTAGCTCTTTTTTGACGTGAACTAATGTAAAAATGTAATTATGTTGTAATAGTACATAATTTTATTGTACCTTATACCACAATATTTGATTTCTAAATTTAGCATTTTCACTTTCATTTTTCAAAAGAAGAATAAATCATAGAACTAAGGAGTGAAAATCAATAGAATATGGAGCTCAAAGGGCTCTTAGAGAATGTCTATTCCCATGCCCCCATTTACTGAGGAGGAAACTGAAATCTAGGGAGTTGAAATCACTTGCTCAAGATCATAAAGCAGAGTCAGTGTTGTAGCTCAGGTGTCACAGCTAAGTCACCAAATCCACTCATTTCTAGATTTTGTTCAATTCCACTTTGTATTTTCCTCATTCATTATCAGGTCTGAATGGAATTGGAAGGAACATTCAATTTGGAGCCCAAGGGCCTGTGTTCAAATCTATCTAGACTAGATAATCTTTTTTCTTCTTCTAATTTCAATTTATACTCTTAAAAGGTTTCACTAAGAGTGAGAAGAGCCTTAGATTAATGTTGGTGAAATCAGTCCTCTCATTCTGAGAGTAAAACAAGCTCTGTGACTTTGTATGAATTATTTGCAAATGAGAAGATTTAACTAGATCTCTTATGAGGTCTTTATGCCTTAAAAGGCAATAATAAGCCTCTCTGGACTTCAGTTTCTCAATAAAAATATATTAGACTAGATGATAATTGAGATCACAGAACAACTTTTTAATAAATTAATTCCTTACAGATTAGTAAATGAAGACTTATAGAGTTTAAGAGATTTCCTCATCATATATGTATATGTATATGTTTGTATACATTCATATATATATATACATACATACATACAAACAAACATATATACTCCCTCAGCTTCTCTCACTATAAAGTTAGCACTTTTTCCATGAAACATAACACTGTTGATTTTATTAGCTCAGTAGTAAGCTAAGTGCAGTATGGCTTCTTCAAAAAGTTTATAATCTCATGTAATATTAAAACTTGTTTAGTTTTTCCCCTCTCCTTCATTTTAGAGGTAAAGGAAAAGAGACAATAAATAACTGGCGTAAACTTAAATGGCACTTGAACTCAAGTCTCCTTTCACCAACAGTCGTCCCTTTGCCATACCAAGGAAAGGCAAGACGTACATACTTGTGAAAGGGAAGCCTACAGGACAGTGCTGGAGGATTTGAGAGGGATTGATCCCCAGCTCTACCCATCCCTGCCGCTGCCAAAATATATATTTGAGTGTGTTCATATCGTCTTCTCTAATATAATGGAAGTTCCTTGGGGGAAGAGATTATTATATTTTTGTCTTTGTATTCCCAGTACCTAACTGAGTTCCTGGAACAGAACAGATGTTTGATAAATGTTTATTGGTTAATTAACAAGGAAGCTAAATCCCAGAGCAGGAAAGTGTTTTGCCTAAAATCACAGGATCATGGGATTTAGAGCTTGGAAAGATCTTAGAGATCAAAGTTTCTTAGTCTAATCCTTTTATTTTATTGATGGGAAATTAGAGGCCAAGAAGGAGAACCCAATTTTGGATTAAGTTTTTCACATTTACAGAGCACTTATATTTTTCAAAATGCTTTTGACACAACCTTGTAAAGTTGATAGCACAGATATTGCTATCCCCATTTTATAGATGAGGAAAA
This sequence comes from Myrmecobius fasciatus, assembly GCA_023553655.1. Lineage (NCBI taxonomy): Eukaryota > Metazoa > Chordata > Mammalia > Dasyuromorphia > Myrmecobiidae > Myrmecobius > Myrmecobius fasciatus. The sequence continues at coordinate 19,677 of JAJPUD010000115.1, read as the reverse complement.
TAGGTCTACAATTCGTATCAAGTTTTGAACTGAGGTCCCCTGACTCAAAATCAGCTCAATTTTTAATCTAATCCCACAAAGATTCATCATTCACCTCCTGGAGAGAGCCAAGCACGTTTTCAGCCTTCTGGCTCTAAGTACTTTGTGTATACCTTAAGCAGGAACTTCTATGAACTATTACTCGACCAGAGACAGCCAACTTCTTACCTTGAAAGAAATGAAATGACTTCAGGCCCACACAAAGATTTTTGGCCACATGATGCCGTGATATCATTAACTGCCCAGGGACCTAAGAAAGCAAGAGCCATTTGGGGGACTATTGCCAGTGTTTCTCCAGAATGGATCCATAACCATTCCTTCTTTCCTTATTGGAATCCCATATTGACTCAGATGAGAAGATTGGATTTTAGAGGAGGATTAAGTAAATAAGTCATATTAAAGTGACAAAATGGGTAAATAGAATATATTGTGAAATGAAATGTAAATTGGATTTCAGCAAACACTTTCATACAGGCTCACCATCAAGCCCTATCAGGCAGCTTCACGGCCCCACTGTGAGTTCTGCTCACAGTCCTATTACATGTTGCCACTCAAGGGCATTTGATGTTTTCTCTCTCTGGAAATTCATTTGCATTTAAATGATTTGAAATAATCATAAAAGCCAAGTGCTATGAAGTTTGAAATTAGTTACTGTCTATAAATTGCGATGCCATTAAAAGATGATTTTGAAGAGCTCTGCTGTCTCAAATGTATGCAGATTAAAATCTAACAAAGTACACCTTGTTACAGACCTGTAAAGAATGATGCGACATGGAGTTAAATTGATTTATTCTCCTACTAGTGCCTATATAGCTGATGTACTTGGGCTTGTAGGAAACTTTTCCATTCGGTCAATGTCTGTCTTATTTAAATCAATGGGCATCTTATGGGACCAGCTGGATTCATTTCATTTTTTGTTTTCTAAAGAAAAGTGAAAGAAAAAAGATTTTTTTTAAAGATAGGATATCAGTAGGGGAGGGAGATATACAACTTTTCATATCAATCACAGAATTATTTCAAAACCCTACTGGTGAGTGAATGGCTTTTTCTTTCTTTTTTCCTTTTAGTTTCTAATCTATGATATCATTCATTTAAGGAATTCCAATGGAACCTTCTCCACTGGCACAGAACGGGAACTCTTACGGAACATACAGTCTCAGAGAGTTGTCCGGGTTAGGGAGAGGCTGGGGCTGGCCCAGCATCAAGTTCTAGTCCCTGCTGGAAACAGAAATCCAATGTAGACCTTCCTGTCCGAAGGCCAGCCTTATATCAGCTATATCACTTTATCTACCAGCATCATACTTTAAAGTAAGACTTCGGTTCACATTTAGCTTCAGATATTAACTAGCTGTGTGATGCTATGCACGTCACTTTACCCATCCCTTCCTCGTCTGTAATCGGGGTTATAGTAGTGTTTATCTCACAGGGTTCTAAAGTTAAAATATATGTAAAAGACTTGACAAACCTCCAAGTACTATATGAACATCATTATTTTATTAACATTAATATTATTAACATTATTATTATGAATATCATCAGCGTAGCTATGTCTACACTCTGGGTAGAAACAAGTATTATTAATTTCATCTTATGTGGGAAAAACCCTGAAATTCAGAGTGATCAAGTGAATTACATGGTCCTGTATCCTGTATGAGGAGCAAGGTTTGAAGTCTTGTCTTCCTGATCCAAGACAAAAGTGTATCTTTTAATCTTAAGTAACTTTAGCTGAGTCAAAGCAACTTGTTCTTTATGGGAAATCATGGCATTGTAAGGTTAGAAGGACATCAAAGCATATGTTCATTCTATCCCTTCAACATCATTTTGATAAGGAATGACCCAGTTTATGGAAGGAAGAGAGGTTTATTAACTGAGAAAAGGAGAAGAGAAATGATTAAAGAAAAAGAGAAAAGGACTGAGATCTTTCTTAGTAAGCACTGAGAAGAGCTGAAGGTGAGAAAAAGCACAGTTTTCAGAGGAAATGATGAGATCAAGGGCACAGAAAGAGGGGTTGATGTGGACAAAGAATCAGGACACCTCTTCCTGAAACTGGAATAAAGGTGAACAGTCCAGGTAAAGATGGAGATGGTTCTCAGAGGATGGAGTGAAAGGGAAAGGGGACACCATAATGGATAATCTTGGTTTTCTTAGTAAAATATGAAAATGGGGCCATTTGGTGTGAGGGAGGTTAATATGGCATTGAAGGATTAAAACTACTTGTGTGGGAATGCAAGGAAGAAGAATAGAATTGCCACAAAGTAATCAGGACACTTGAAATTAGATAATGCAAATTCATTATCAAATCAAATTTAAATAGGTTTATGACTGCTTTTAGTGCTCTGGAATACAAGGGCTGGAGGAAATCAGATGGTACAAATGACAAGAGGTTGAGAATTACCCATTTCCATTTGTTTTCAAAATTTCCTTTGCCTTACTGTTGGAAGGACAAGGAAGGAAACCCAAATTTATTGCACACTTATCATGTGCCAGGCACTGTGCGAAGCACTTTACAATTATCCCATTTGGTTTTCAAAGTATGATATCATTATATACATATGTAATTTTATTTGCATGTATATGGCTAACATTTATTTATATAAAACAAAATATTATCTCATTTGATCTTCAACCTTTCGAGGTAGCTTCTTATTTTCCCTGAAATGAAGCCAAAGTAAACAGAGATTAAGTGATTTGTTCAAGGTCATTCACTAGTAAGTATCTGAGGCCAAATTTAAACTCAGGTGTTCCCGCCTCCAAGTCTAGAGGAGCAAGAGCTGAAGGTGTCAACCAAATTTCAGTATTATGGAGGGAGGGCCGGGGCAGAGAGGAAGAACAGGACGAGCTGGCAGAGCATGAGGAGGGTGAAGAAGACATTTAAGAGAAATCAGGGTTTCTGTGTTTTGTGTTTGTTATTGTTGCACCTTGGAAGGGAAATAGCCTAAAGCAGAAGTCCCAGGATCAGGATCAGGCTTCCTACCCTGCCCAAGTCTTACTAACTTTCATAAGTCATTTAGCTTCCCTCCACGTCTGGCTCCTAAATGGACTAAGTGAATTTGGAGCTTCCTTCCAGATCTGAGTCCTTAAGTCTAAGGGGTGAAAGAACAGATTAAGATGGGAGAGGGGATGGAAGAGTCCAAGAGTTAGGATCATAATCCAGTTACTGTGACTGCAAATTAAGTGTCCCTTCCATCTCCCCCTCCTGAATGGGGAGCCCATTGGGCACTGAGGAGACTCTTTTCTTGGTTCCCATTGCTTCTCTGATAGCTTTGCCCTTGGATGCTGCTCTGAATGTTTGACTTACAGCCAATGAGCTTCCTGTTCTGATTAACATCAGGGTGGCCTGGAGTCTTATCCACAGGTGACTTTGTTCCCTAGAGATAGAAAATCCTTGAATTTCAGGTTGCTGCAACCTGTGAATAACAGCAGGGTAAGGGCTAGGAATGGACCTTTTCACTGTGTTGAGTACCTAAAACCATAGTCACGGATGGGAAAAAAAGTATATAGTAAGATTTTCTTAAGTCCTGCAATTAGAATTTAAGGAAACTACAATTGCCTTGGTTTGGGCACTTCTCTGAAAGTGTAAATCACCAACTTTCCCATCTTAATAGTGGTGCTGTTTTCTCACTTTCAATCCCCAATTAGCACTGATAAACAATAAGAGCTTAATAAATGTTTTTCTTGCAGGAGCACTGCAAGGTTTAAACAAAATGATGGTTGTAACAAGTTTTGCAAACAAAAAAAAATTATAAGGTACAACAGCATTATGGGATAGCTAAGGAAATCTACTTCTCCCCAAAACCTGACCTGAGAAATAAGCCAATTTCCCCTCCTGGGGAACGGTCTGGTTCACGCCACATATGGTCTTGCTGACCCCGACAAGGACAAAGGTAGAATTTGGGAGACACCGCCTCTGGGAGAGTAGATTAGGGAGGCCCATTGTGGAAAATAAATATGCCTTTCCTCCAAGAGGCCTGCTTTTTAGGTCAAGGATGAAATGTCCCAGAAGGAGATGCAGACTGTGGATCCTGCTGTCTTCCCAGTTCTATGTGGGCTAGAAATAGAAACCTTCAACCTCCAGGCTATCAGTACAGCAACACCTGCTGCAAGACCCAAATTAGTTTTTGTTTATTCATGAAGAAAGCCTGATTTTCTTTGGCTTGGCTGTTTCTGGACATGAGTGATTAAAAAAATGAAAACATATCTATGACTCCCATTTTCTCTGGTGTACACTATTTCTTTTTTAAAAATGGTTGTGAGAAAATGGTTCCAAAAATGATGATGGTGCTGAGTCATTTTTCTATAGTTATTACAGGGAATTTTATTTTTATTTTCAATAGCTCTGTGAGGTAGGAAGTGAAAGTACGATTGTCTGCATGACAGAAATACAAAAATAGAAGTTGAATGAGATTAAATAACTTGATGAAGTCTCCCAGGGAGTTGAAGACCTGGGAATCTAACCCAAGTCTTCTTACTCCAAGATTAGTTAATACTCATTTTACTGCACCGTGGCACTATTTCAAAACCCATGTATTTCAAGGCCAAATCATTATGGAAAATGTTGGTCTAGATCACTTATTGTATCATTATTTTACTTATCTTGTGAAATCTGATACCCCACACCAATAAAGTACTTCATGGCTCAGAAATCATTTTTTCTCACTTGTTCCTCACAAAACCCCTGTGATGTCTCTAGAATAGGCACAATGATGCCCCTTCCATTTTTCTTCTAAAGGAAACCAAGGCTCAGAGAACTTAAGTGACAGGACAAGACACAATAGACAGAGCAATGGCTTTCAGCCAGAAGGTTTGGGTCCAAGGCTTGAATCTCAGTTGCTGCATGAGTAAATATTCAAAGTTTAAAGTCAGTACTCCTTTTCTTTCATGTAACAGGCTGATATAATATGTTACTATATTGTCATATATTGTTTTTATTAGTGGAGCACACATAATAATGGTGATGCTGGTAGCTTGCATTACTATGTTTACTATATACCAGATATGTTAACAATATTATTTCAATTCTCCAGGCAGATGCTACTGTTATCCCATGTTATATTTAAGGACAGAGGCTAAGTGAGTTGGCCAATGTCACATAGCTAGTAAGTGTCTGAGGCTATAATTGAACTGAGGAATTCCATCTAGCCATCCATCCATCCATCCATCTATCTATCTATCTTTCTTTCTATTTTATTAAAGCTTTTTATTTTCAAAACATATGCACGGATAATTTTTCAACATTGGCCCTTGCAAAACGTTATGCTCTAAATTTCCCCCCTCCCCTAGATGGCAAGCAATATAATATATGTTAAACATGTTAAAATATATATGCTAAATCCAACATAGGTATACATATTTATACAATTATTTTGCTGCACAAAGACTTAGATCAAAAAGGAAAAAAAGTGAGAAAGAAAATAAAATTCAAGCAAACAACAACAAAAAGAGTGAAAATGCTATGTTGTGGTCTACACTCAGTTCCCACAGAGAGCAGATGGCTCTCCTTGTCATGTGATCATTGGAACTGATCTGAATTATCTCATTGAAAAGGGCCACATTCGTCAGAATTGATCATCATATAGTCTTATTGCCATGTATAATGATCTCCTGGTTCTGCCCATTTCGCTCAGCATCAGTCCATGTAAGTCTCTCCAGGCCTCTCTGAAACCCTCCTACTGGTCATTTCTCACAGAACAATAATATTCCATAACATTCATATACCATAATTTATTCAGCCACTCTCCAATTGATGGGCATCCATTCATTTTCCAGTTTCTAGCCACTACAGAAAGGGCTGCCACAAACATTTTGCACACGTGGGTCCCTTTTTCCCTCTTTTAAGATCTCTTTGGGGTACAGGCCCATTTAGAGACTCTGCTGGATCCAAGGGGATGCACAGTCTGACAGCTCCAAATTGCTCACCAGAATGGTTGGATAGAACTGAGGAATTTCTGACCAGACCCCAGGCCCAGTACTCTATCCACTGTACCATGTAGTTAGCCACAAAAAAACTCTCCATGAAATTTTACATCCCTTAAGAGATGAGATTCTACCTTCCAATGTTCTTGTATTCTGTCCTTCTTTCACAGTCTAAGAAGACAAGAATTAAATGTTTACTCTAAATATCTCTATAGAATATTAAAATCAAGAAACGGAATTAAATTAATTCAATAAACATTTATTAAGTTCTCATTCCTGCCTTGAAGAAGCTAGGTGAGACTGTTGTTGTTCATCCTTTGTTCTTGAAAAGGACCAATGGTATTATGGGAGTGATATCTTGACTTGCAAGTGAATTGGATTTAAATGAGGCAGAATTGTGCAGTCATCAGTCTCTCTTCCATAGTCACTGACTGCTGATGACTACTGATGGCCCAGCCCAGGTAAGAAGGGCTGACTGTGCTGAAAGATTATCCACTTAGCAGTGAACAATTTATAAAGAACAAATAATTCACATTTATATACTCCTGCACAAAAGACCTTCTCTGATGACTTCTAATGATTTGGGCCGTGATGTTCTCAAGGGCTATGCAAAAGTAAAATACAAATTTTCAGGGAATATGGGATGCAATAGCGATGGGTGAATCACGCCATCTTATTTTATTACCCTGCCCTTCCTTTCCAAATGGCTCTCAGAGTATTTTAGAAACAGAGTTTCCAGCAACTTCCCCAGTAATATAGCCAACAGTGAGACAAGTTGAAAAAGCCAAAAGCAACAGAATATTACCTTTCCTTTCTGGATTTGGAACCACCAGGCCAAAACAAGCAACTGGAGAAATGAGACCTCAATGGGATTGACCTTTTAATCATGGCGTACATAGTAAAATTTTGTTTTGATTTTCTGCACTATGAACCTTTGGGTAATTAAAACCAAAAAAGGGCTTCTCTTTGAGATTTCTCTTCTAGTTTCAAAAAGATATTTGAATTACTTGATTAAATAGTTAAAAACAAATGACATTTATATGTCACGTTAATGTTTACAAAGCACTTTATATTATACGAAGCACTTTTTCTCATTTTTATCTCTTTATCTAATTTCATTACAACCAAACTTTAAGGTAAGGTATAGAAGAATAGGCGCTCATCTGCCTAAAATTAGATGTAAGACTTGAATACGGGATCTCTGTGCTCCAATCTAGCATTATTACATTTGATTAACCTATTTAGCATAAGCTTTTGACTCTCCCTCATTTCTCCTCTCCAACTACATTCTCTCCAACATGCCCCCTCTACCTCCCACCAAGTAATCTTCTTTTGGATATATGAGTAAGTCATATCTTAAGGACTTAATATGTGTCAGGCTTTTTGCTAAGCACTAGGGATGCAGATATAGACAGACAGATAGACAGATCTATCAAGAAAATCTCTACCCTCATGGAATTTAGATTATAAGGTGGAAAGACAGCACATGAAAGGAGTCTGGAAAGCAGCAGTGAAGGCAAGGCTATTGGGAATGGCAATGAGGTGGAGGAATGGATTTGGAAGTGAAGTGAGTAGGACCTGAGCACCTTATCCAATAATGGTTCAGGCTAGGTACTCACCAAACAGAAGAGGGAATCCCAATGAGGAAGAATCTCCAGGGTGACAGCTCTGAATTACTCTTTTTGTAACTTTTATGCATTTTTCACATTCTATTTTTATTATACATAGATGTGTGTATACATATAGTTGTCCATTATCTATCTATTCACTTATCCATTCATCTATATCTATTATATCCATCATCCCATCATCTATCAATCTAAATATCTATCATCTATCTATCTACTTACCTACCTATCCATTCATCCATTTTATCCATCCATCTAATCTATCACCTGTTTGTATGCATATATGTATGTAAATATCTATCTAAATCATCTTTATAGAAGTAAAAATCAGTCTATAGGAACTGATGAGGTTTCCAATAAAGAGAGGATAGAAGAAGAGACTAGGAACTAGAAGTGCCCATAATCAGGGAGGGTGATATGGATGATGAGTCAACATTTTCATCCACGTCTTTCCCACAAATTTTGGATATCCCTTAAGGCTCAGTCTGAGGCTCATTTCATTTCTTTCTTTCTCTTTATATCTTTTTTCTCTTCCTTCCTCCCTCCCTCCCTGTCTCCTTTCTTTCTTTCTTTCTTTCTTTCTTTCTTTCTTTCTTTCTTTCTT
>JAJPUD010000115.1:0-11093 GCA_023553655.1 Myrmecobius fasciatus | reverse complement strand
TTCTTTCTTTCTTTCTTTCTTTCTTTCTTTCTTTCTTTCTTTCTTTCCTCTCTCTTTTTCTCTTCCTTCCTTTCTTCCCTCCCCCTCTCCTTATTTTTTTTTCTTTCTTTATCTTCCTCTTTTTCTCTTTCCTTTCTTCTCTCTTTCTCTCATTTCTCTCTCTCTCTCTCTCCCCCCTCTCTTTTTCTCTCTTTCCTTTCTCCCTATTTTATTGCATTTGGCAATCTCATTATCCTCCATGGATTCAGTTGATCATCTCTAGGACCTATATTCTAGGCCTAAAATTATTATAGATCTATATATCTAGCTTTAGTTTCCCTATTAAGCTCTAGTCTAAACACCAATTTTTAATTAGACACTAAGTAAAGGATGTTCTATAGGCATGTGAAATCAATATACCATAGAGGAAACTCATTATCTTTTACTTGAAAGTCACCCATATTCAAATTCTCTCCTACTGTCAAAGACACAACCACTTCCAGGTATTAAGGTTTTCAATCTGGGTTTGATCCTTGACCCCTCACTTTTATTTTTTCTCATAGATCTAATCACTTGCCAAATCTTGTCATTTTTACCATCACAACTTCTCTGGAATATTAATATACTAATAACACAGACACCATTCTAATGAAGGCCCTTATCACCCTTCACTTGGACCCAATAGGCTTCTTATTAGTCTCCCAGTCTTGAGTTTATCGTGTCTCTCATCACTTTTCCACACAGCCATCAAAAGGATGTTTTTTAGTCTAGGGACTGTCAGGCTTTTCTTATAGAGGAATTGATTATGTTTTTCTCCTATTTAATAAACTTCAGTGACTCCTTATTATTCCTAAGATCAAATATAAAATGTTCTTTCACAACTTCACAACACACCCTCCCCTTTTCCAGTCTTATTACATATTGCTTCCTTCCACACAGTCTGTGTTCTAGTCACCCAGATCTACTTGCTGGTTCTCGCACAGGAGACATCATCTCTTATTTTCATGTCTCTACATTGGCTATCTATAATTCCTGGAAGGCTCTTCCTCCTCATCTCTGTTTCTTAGAACTCTCTCTTCAAGATGCAATTAAAATTGCCACCTTCTGTGTAGAGGCTCTCCCAAATCTCTCCTCCTGTTCCTCAGTGCCACCCCACTCTCATTCTACTGCCTTACTGTCTTAAGTGTACTTTCCATTGACTTTGGATATATTTCAAATATTCCTATTGATATTCATGTTCTCTCTCTCTTTAAAATGGAAGATCCTGGAAGGCAGGGACTTTTTTTTCTTTATTGATCTAGCCTAGTGCCTGGCCCAGAGAAAATGCTCAATAAATGTTTATTGATAGATCAGTTCTAGTTCTGAATCTGTGACCCTTTTGACTTGGAAGATAATCGATTTCAATTTGAGACTCAGAGGAGCCAAATGACAATCCCAAGATTATACAAATTGCAAAAAGCAGAGCCCAAATCCAAACCTAGTCTTTCTGACTTTGAATCTTGGGCTCTTTTCAATATATAATATTGTTTCTACTGTAATGGAATACAACTACTATATATTCACTTGTGTGATCCTGAATGATTAATCTGACCTCCAATTTAATGATGTAATGAGAGTAATAATAGCAACCCCAATGATAGAGAAGAAGTCGGCCAGACTGATAGAACAAATAAGTCGGACCAACTCTCTATTACTTCCCAAATCTACACCCCCCCACACCTCCTTTAATGGCTTTTGGATGTTCTGAAGTAGAACCTAGCAGATGGCATTTAAAAAAAATTACATCTCGGCTCCGGGTTCTGATCTGATTTATTTTGTGGAGCAGAAGGCGGGAGGATGTGGTACCTTCTTAGGTAATTAACGATTCAACATGGTGCCTCTGCAAACTAAAATCGACGCGGCTGGAAGCCTCATTTGCAACCATAAGAATTCAAAGGACACAAGAAGGCTGATTTGTTATTGTGCCTTTTCCTCAATAAAAATTAAACTGATTACCAAGAGCTGACAACGAGACACTATTTTGCAAAAGTAATGTTGCTGACATTTTGCAGAATGTTTACAGCAAATATTCAAATGCTTCATTCTTGACAGTCTTTGGGAAACAGGGGTAAAATATTGTTTGGGTTCTAGAATATTTACTTCTCTGCATTTTCATATTCATGTTGCATAATTGATTGAAAAAGAGAAGATTTCTGTGAACTTTGCAGCTCCCCCAGCCTATTCATTTTTTAATGAGGCCTTCTGATCTGAAGTTATGAAGTGAAACCCAAAGCTCTTTTGCTTGGGGCCAGAAAAGACATTTTGCAATGGAACTCATTTTCAGGGTAGGAACTTGCCAGACCTGAATACCCTGAGGATTTCTATTGTACTCTAGCAGCCATGAGCTTTCAAAGCATTGTTAATGTGTTACTGTAACTTAGTGATGTGGAATAAAACATTTTAAAAGTATACTTTAGATAGTTAGAAGGGAGCATAGAATGCATTTATACATTGAGTCACAGAGACCTTGGATCTTAGAACATAGATTGTCAGAGATGTGAGACATCTTAGAGGTCTTCTGAAACAAATTTATTTTACAAACACACAAAAGTCATACTGATGGCTCAAAAAGGGGCATATCTTACTCATGGACACAGGTAGTGAGTAGCATAGCAAGAGCAAGATTCCAGGTTTTCTGACTTAGTCCTGAGCTCTTTTCAATGTGTCAGTTACATATTTTTTAAAAATCCGATCATGAAGGAAGGAAATGGGATGATTCTCATGATTAAGATATATTGGTCTTCCAGTCCTTCATGCATGCATTCAACAAATATTTTCTAATGAGGTGCTAAGTTGCTGGAAGAATATTGGGGGAGAAGCAATGTTTAGCTAAAAAGCCAGGCTTGCTGCCTTTCCAGAGCTGATGAACTGTAGGCTTTGAATACAGGACATTATGAGAGATGGGTTCTTTGCAGATTTCCCAGATGAATGAACTAACAGAGGAAAGGGAGCCAGAGGAACAGGGACTTTTTAAAAATAGCCACAGTAAGTAGAAAGAGTTCTAGACTGGGAGGCAAAGAAAGCTGGCTTCTGCTCATTGGTCTGCCTCTTAAAAGCTGGGAGATTTGGGGCAGCTTCCATCATAGCCCCTTCTATAAAATGTGGTTGAAGATGGGGGAGAGGAACTAAAAGGCTCCAAGGTCCCAGACATAAGAATTTGTTTCTCTATGACCACACATGGTACAAGACATGAAATCAGTCCCCAAGTATCTTAAATACGTAACTACTGATAAATTTTCATCTTAGGTCATCCTGAGAGGTCTTTAAAACTCACTTTAAAACTGAATTTTGTCTCCTTTTTTAGTTGATCTTAAGACAAAATGGTCTCAGATAGTTTTGAAGGTGGTCTCTATCTCCCATAAATAGACATAAATGGACTTTGAATCCATCCTGTAAGACCATGATGGGTGACATGGGGGAACTTTAAGAAGAAGGTGTGGTACTTGCTTATAATGTATGCACAATTTGGAGAGTGAGACGTGATTCGAGAAGTTGATTATGTCCTAAATTTAAGGTATGGTTCAGTCTTCTACTAGAAACTACATGGATGACCATACATATTTTCAAAGAGTGATAACCATAATTTTAATGTACTTCACTTAAGTGTGGTACTTCTATAGCTTATTTCAATAGATGTCTTAAGAGAAAACATTTAGTTCTTATTCACAAAGGTTTATAGAAGTACTCCCTCAGTGAATAATAGTACACCCCCACACACAGTGATACCTTGTTTGCTCAGCCATTTTTGTTTATTGCACGTTGAGATAGCATATTTTTAGATAGAAATAACACAATTTTAAATTTCAGAACTTGCTGTTTAATTCAGATTTAATTTTGTTCAACTTAGAAGAATCAAATTTAATAAGTTCAACTTAAACATTTGAAAATTTGATATTTTTTCATTTTAATAGTTATTTCTGAAATGCTAACTATTTTTCAACAAATTAACAAATTTGGAGATGATTTGAAATGACAGCTAGCCACTGAGGTCCATCTCAAAGGTGAGCCTTCCCCAGTCCTCCCAGTCAGAACAATCTTCTTCTTCTTCTTCTTTCTTCTCCTTGTCCTTGTCCTTGTCCTTATCCTTCTCCTTGTCCTTCTTCTTCTTCTTCTTCCTTTTTTTTTTGCTGAGGCAATTGGGGTTAAGTGACTTGCCCAGGATTACACAGCTAGGGAATGTTACACAGCTAGGGCACAGAGCAGTCTTCTTATTCTGGGGAGCTCTCCTGACACTTTGTACCTCTCCTACACTTTGCCAACCTCTTTTTAAAAATGTTATATTTGTCTAAGTGTCATGTCCCACCACTAGATGGTGAACTACAGGAAATCAAAGGCTGTGTCATATTCTTTTTTGTGTCCCTTTCAGTCCCCAGCATGAAGCATCACTCATATATGTGTATATAAACGGTTGCTAAATGGGATGCTTGAATCCTATTTATTATTAACATAACTTAAAATTAATATCATTCCTTAATGATGACATATTTGGATTTTGGTGTAACTATACAGAGGGAACTCAGTTCAAGTTCATAGAACTTCCAATAAATTAAATGACTGGGGGATGTATGGTGCCCTCCACAGGGATTATCCGTTCATCTGTTTCAAGTCAGAGGATTAGAGGATTATAAATCTAGTAGAGGTGGACAGAAGTTAATGGTTGCTAATGTTATTTTTGCTTGTGAATGAAAATCATATGAGTTGGAAGCCTCTCCTTGGTCTTAAAGAAAAGGAGAGCAGGGTTTTTAATTTATGGTGTAGAAGCTGCTATTTTAATTCACTTTGTCAGTTTAAAATGAGTCCTTGAGGATCATTTTATCTTTTCTCCAAATGAAGCATGACTAATCACACTGAGATGACATTGTTGACCTGATTCTCCTGTTATCACATAGATGTACAAAAATTAGTCCATGATCTTATTGCTCACAGAAAGCTTTGTCCTTTACTCTTGTATCTTCATTGTCTTTCTTGATCCACTGCAAATAACTCTACATCTTTCTCTTCTCATATTACTGCTCCACTTATTCAAAATATGGAGTTAGATTAAGAGATCGCTATGACTTTCTATTCTAAAATTTATTTATTTTTAAAAATTCTATGTTTATAATATCGCTAGAAAACTGTGTTCTCTTGGACCCTGTCTAGCTCTGAGAATCTTTGGAAATTGCAAAAATCAGATTATCCTCAGCAGATTTTCAAAATGGAATTACATATTCATGAGACACACATTCATTATGACAGACTGCATTGTGAATGAACTACTATATCTGAAACTATCAGATTGAAGTGCATGTGGGAGAGTGGAGTCTTTCAAAAATTAGAGCTAGGATGAATCACTTCCTAGAGATGACTCTACACATACTCCCCTTTCCTCCCTTCAGCTATCCTATGAGCAAATAAAAATCATTAAGGCTAATGACAATATGTCACTGAGAAAATAAAAAGGAGGGCCTAATAGGTCATCAGTGATCATAACAAGTTGAAGAAATAACTCACATGGTAGAATGCCCGCAGTGCCCTGTACGCAGTCTTTGATAAGTGTTTCTTGTTGTTGCTTGGGCATAAAAAAGGAAGGAGAACATTTTTAAAATACTGAAATCAGTAAACTTAGATTCTAATTCTTCCTCAAATTGTGTATCCAAGCAAGTCAATATTTTCCCTCATTTTCCATCTATTTGCCAGCCATAAAGAGATGGGGTTAGAAAAGATGATACTCATTATAAAGCAGTGGTCATCAAAACCATTTGGTACTCCTAAGAAATAGAGTAGTTGATCAGTGGAATAGGTTAGGTTCACAGGACAAAACAGTCAATGACTATAGTAATCTAGTGTTTGATAAACTCAAAGACCCCAGATTTTGGAATAAGAACTCACTGTTTGACAAAAACTGCTGGGAAAATTGGAAATTTATATGCCAGAAGTTAGGCACTGACCCATACCCAACACCATATAACAAGATAAGGTCAAAATGGGTTCATAATCTAGACATAAAGAGTGATATTATAAACAAATTAGAAGAACAAAGGATAGTCTCCCTCCATGAACTGGAGTACATTACTGAACATGAAAGAGATAATTTTGATTATAGTAAGTTAAAAAGTTTTTATAAAAACAAAACCAATGCAGACAAGATTAGAAGGGAAGTAATAAATTTATATATAAAAATAAATTTTCATTTAACGATTCTGATAAAGGCCTCACTTATAAAATATATAAAGAATTGACTTAAATTTATAAGAATTCAAAGCATTTTCCAAATGATAAATGGCTAAAGGATATGAAGACAATTTTCAGATGAAGAAATTGAAACCATTTCTAGTCGTATAAAAAGGTGATCTAAATCACTATTGATCAGATAAATGAAAATTAAGACAACTTTGTGGTATCATTACACACCTCTCAGATTGGCTAAGATGACAGGAAAAGATAATGACGAATGTTGGAGGGGATGTGGGAAAACTGGGACACTGATACATTGTTGTGGAGTTGTGAACTGATTCAACCATTCTGGAGAGTAATTTGTAACTATGCTCAAAGGGCTATCAAACTGAATACCATATGATCCAGCAGTGCCATTGCTGGGTCTGCATCCCAAAGAGATTATAAAGGAAGGAAAGGGCCCCACATGTGCAAGAATGTTTGTAGCAGCCCTTTTGTAGTGGCTAGAAACTGGAAACTGAATGGATGCCCATCAATTGGAGAGTGGCTGAATAAATTATGGTATATGAATGTTATGGAATATTATTGTTCTGTAAGAAACGACCAGCAGGACGATTTCAGAGAGGCCTGGAGGGACTTGCATGAACTGATGCTGAGTGAAACGAGCAGAACCAGGAGATCATTATACACAGCAACAATAAGATCATACAAAGATCAATTCTGATGGACATGGCTCTTTTCAACAATGATTTGATTCAGGCCTGCTCCAATGATCTTGTGATGAAGAAAGCCATCTACACCCAGAGAGAGGACTGTGGTAACTGAGTATGGATCACAATATAGCATTTTCACTTTTTTGTTGTTTGCTTGCATTTTGTTTTTCTCATTTTTTTCCTTTTTGATCTGATTTTTCTTGTGCAGCAAGTTAATTGTATAAATATGTACACATATATTGGATTTAACACATATTTTTTTAAACATGTTTAACCTATATTGGATTACTTGCCATCTGGGTAAGACTGTGGGAGAAGAGAGGGGAAAAATTTGGAATGCAAGATTTTCAAGGGTCAGTGTTGAAAAATTATCCATATATATTTTGAAAATAAAAAGCTGTAATAAAAATAAAAATAAATAAAAAATATGATCCTCAGGGCTTCATCCAGCTCTTATTTATATTTTTATGATTTCCAAGCTTTGCCCAGTTCTATTTACAGGTTGAATAACTATTTTAAGATCCTTTGAATGGTACTGAAAGATACATCTGACAAAAAAACTTATCTTTTTTTTATCTACTTCCAGAATTATATTAAATGATTAAAGACTTTTGAAGATATGCACATTTTACCTCTCTTTTTTTTCAGTTGTTGTTGTTTAGATATTTCTATTGTGTCTGACTTTGTAACCCCATTTTGGGTTTTCTTGGCAAAGACAGTACGCCAATTCCTTCTCCAGTATATTTTACAGATGAAGAAACTGAGGCAAAAGGGATTAAGTGATTTTCTCAGGGTCATATAGCTAAGTGTCTGAGGCCAGATTGGAACTTAGAAAGAGAGAACTTAGAAAGCTTTCCCAACTGCAGTTATGGTACTCTCTCCACTGTGTCATGTTAGTTATTTAAAGAGCTCTTGAAGCACAGAACAGAATATGGATTTAATGCATATAGAAATAGTTGGATCTACCGACATATTGACTGATAGATAAACTGTGGAAAATATGAGACAGGATCCACTCAAAACCGCTTTCCAAATTTTGAGCCTGTATGGATGTACAAAAGCTGCTATCCTTGAGAGAAATATAGAAGTCGGGAAGAGTAATGAAAAACAAAGAGAGCAACTGTAGCACAATGGAAAAAAAAAAAAAAAACATTGGACCTGGGGTCCCTCCCAAAAATCCCTAAACTACTTAGATTTGGAATCTTGGCTATATCTATGAGTGACGTTGAACAAGTGCCATGATTTCTTTGGGGTTTTACTCTTTTTATCCACTAAATGAGGGAAGTAAAAGCAATATTGTAGAATCAGATAATTTATGGAGGTAATCAGGGAAAGCTTCATGAACAAACACTCTTCATTTGAACCTTATGGAGAAGGACTTCAGTAGATAGAAGTGCCAAGGAAGTGACTTCCAGGCATGAGAGACAGTCAGAATGAATACACAGAAGGCAGAACTAGAAAAGGGAGAGCCATCGCAATGTGAAAGAATACAGGTTTTGAATCCCTGCTCCCTCCTTACTCCCTGAATAAGCTCTGGCTTGTCCCTTACTCTCCACGGGCCTAGGTTATCTCATCTGTACAATGGGAAAATTGGAGTAGATGACCTGTCCAAATATATCATTCAATGATCACTTCTCTATCTGGTGAGTAAAGATGATATGAACGGAGGAGATGACCGCTGTAGCATTGGACACCTCTTATTGGAGCTGTCCAGCAGCAGATGCTTACATGAATTTTTAGGTTTTGCTTTGGATATACACACACCTCAATTTTATCTCCATCCAAATTGATGCCGGAATGCTTTTTTGGTTTGAGGATTCACTCAGTCTCTCACTACATTGATATTCTTCCCCATTTTTCAGTTTGAATGATCATTTTTGAGGGAAGCCAACCAACATTTTAAAATAATCATGATCTACAATCAAGTGACATCTAATTTTAATGCTTCCAAATGTGACTCTTTGCCAAGGCACAAAGCTTCCATATTTTCCTTTTGATGGAAGAGCTTGCTAAAGTGACAGCATAAAAACTTTCAGCTGCTTCCTTTATACTTATCAACAGCCACAAATGCTTTCAGAATACACAGTAGTCATCACTCTCTTTCCATTTACTGCTCCCTCACCAATTACATAAGAATAGCAGAAATTCACTCTGGTTTAGAGTGCAGAGTTCTATAGATGGGCAGATATAATTATCACACTCACCTCTCTGCATGGGGAATCTAAGTAATAGTCTTCTCATTTCTCTTGTGCTAATCAGAAGCTAATATAATCAGCGGGAAATGTATTTTAAAAGTGGGGCTATTAGTGAGTCTCTAATTCTGGTGAGGTCAAGGTGAAATCTTGACTGAACCCTCAATGTATATCAGAGATTCCAGTGCAGTAACTGGATAAATTGGCCCTGCTGGAACAGATCCGATCTTTTTGGATTAGAGAAGTGGTAGGGGATTTAAGGGAGCATCAAGGGTCTTGACTTCAGAGAAGGCTTGAGTTCAAGTCTTTTCTATGTGACCATGAGATCCTTTTAAGTATTGTTTGTTTTTTTCCTTATCTATGAAAAATGAGAATCAAATTAGCTGTAAAATGGATAATCATATGATAAATAATTTAGTGAGAAGGGACTTTAGAAATGATGTTGTCTACCTCACCCATTTTACCAGTGAGGCAACTAAGTCCCAGAGATCATACTGTTAGTAAATGTCAGAGTCAGGGAATTAAACCCGGCTCTTCTGACTTAATATCCAACAAAGATTCCACTGTATCACCACATCTTTCATGAGAATATTTGTGGTACCAACAATGGAACTGGGGATAGTTTTGGCCCCTGTAATATCTACTTAGCAATTATCTATCTGGTGTTCAATTAGGAGTTCCAGATCTTCTTTGGACATAAATTTATTTCATCTCCACAGGTCTGAGAGGTAAACTATACTACGTTCCTCTAATTTGCTTATAATATCAATCTTTATATCTAGATCATGAACCCATTTAGATCTTATCTTGGTATGTGGTTTTAGATGTGGGTCAAGCCCTATTTTCTTCCACACTAGTTTCCAAATTTTCCCAGCAGTTTTTGCTGAATAGTGAGTACTTATCCCAAAAGCTGGGGTCTTTGGGTTTATCAAACACTAAATTGCTAAAGTTATTGCCTAGATTGTCCTGATATCAAATCCTATGCCACTGATCGACTGCTCTATTTCTCAGCCAGTACCAAATGGTTTTGATGACTGCTGCTTTATAATGTAGTTTTAGATCTGGTACAGCAAGGCCACCTTCATATACCTTTTTTTCCATTAATCCCCTTGAAATCCTTGACCTTTTGTTCTTCCAAATGAATTTTGCTAGTATTTTTTTCTAGATCTGTAAAATGATTTCTTGGAAGTTTCATTGGTATGGCACTAAATAAGTAGATTAGTTTGGGTAGTATTGTCATCTTTATTATATTTTCTCTGCCTACCCATGAGCACTTAATGCTTTTCCAATTGATTAGATCTGATTTTATTTGTGTGGAAAGTGTTTTGTAGTTTAATTCATATAGTTTCTGACTTTTCCTTGGCAGATAGATTCCCAAATATTTTATCCTATCATCTGTTATTTGGAATGGAATTTCTTTTTGTATCTCTTGCTGCTGAACTTTGTTGGTAATATATAAAAATGCTGATGATTTATGTGGATTAATTTTGAATCCTGCCACTTTGCTATAGTTGTGAATTGTTTCTAGTAGTTTTTTAGTTGAGTCTCTAGGGTTCTCTAAGTATACCATCATGTCATCTGCAAAGAGTGATAATTTGGTTTCTTCATTACCTACTCTGATTCCTTTTATCTCTTTTTCTTCTCTTATTGCTAAAGCTAACATTTCTAATACAATATTAAATAGTAATGGGCAGTGGGCAGCCTTGTTTCACTCCTGATCTTATTGGGAATGGTTTTAGTTTGTCTCCATCACATATGATGCTTGTTGATGGTTTTAAATAGATGCTACTGATAATTTTAAGGAAAAGCCCATTTATTCTTATACTCTCTAGTGTTTTTAATAGGAAGGGGTGTTGGATTTTATCAAATGCTTTTTCTGCATCTATTGAGATAATCATATGGTTTTTGTTAATTTGGTTATTAATATAATTAATTATGCTGATAGTTTTCCTAATATTGAACCAGCCCTGCATCCCTGGTATAAATCCTACTTGGTCATAGTGTACTATCCTGG
>JAJPUD010000114.1:917154-989237 GCA_023553655.1 Myrmecobius fasciatus | reverse complement strand
ATTATATCTTATAGATTATTAAGATAACTAGAAATTTTCTTAAATTTTCCTTTTAGTTTACAAAAACATTTTCCCCTAATTTTATTTCTTTAAATTATTTTTCCTTTTACTTGTAAAAAAGGGGAGCTGATTTTGCAGATTATGACCTGTTCAGGTCTGAATAAAGTAATTAATTTATTTACAGGTTAAAACATATTCATTGACAAAACTCAAAAATTTGTTTAGAAATTCAAAAGGTAATCAAGAGTCTCTGGTGTACTATTTTTTTCAGGCAGCACTATGTGATTTTACTCTCCCAAGGAAAAATAAAAGACAATCTATAAACTTCAATAGAGATGTTTAAACACTTTATCTGGGCCTTGAACAGAAAAGAATGATTCTGTTTAAAGAAATATTCTGAATAACAATTAGGATTGGTATAATAGGAAAAATTTTGTAATAGAAATGCAATCATGTGCTTTTTAGGTAATTGAGTAGTAATTTTTGAAGAATAATAAGAATTATTATATACACAAAAGGAATGTAAAATGATCACTAAACTCAAGACTAGTATGTGCATTCTGAAATTTTGCCCCTAATTGAGGGGAAAAGATATTAAACATTTTCATAGTGCCTACTAGCACTTGGCTAAAGTCCTTTACAAGTATTATGTAATTTCATTCTCATAATAACCCTGCAAGATATACTGGTTTTTATTTTCCCCATTTATACTTGATTTGCCCAGGGTCACTGAGCAATTAAATACTTGGGGCTGGATTTGAACTCTGGTCTTCCTCCCTCCATTCCCAGAGTTTTATCTACTGTGCCACCTAGCTACCTCAGACATAGTTTCTAAACTTGTTTTTATGGAGAAGTCTTTTGATTTCTTCAAGCCTCAGTTTCTTTATCTATAAAATAAGGATAATATACAATATTACTGATCCTTTAGGGTTCTTAGAAAGATAATGCCTTGTAAATTTTAAGTACTATATAAATGTGAATTAGGAAGTGGTGGAAATTTCTGAATACTGTTGCTTCCAGTTGAACTGGTTGAGATGTGGATAGATTTCATGTTGTGGGCACTCTGGAAATAGTTGTTAATTGACCCAGTGTAAATCCATATCCATTCATAGAGAAATAATCCAAGATGCTTAATTTACTGGTGGTGAAGTAATATTAACAACATCTTTATTCATAAATGTGAGAAGGATATTAATAAAGATATATATCGATATATATCCTCATGGAATTTAATTATATTATTATCACTGAACATTATTTATTTGTTGTGTACTATTCACAATTTAGGGAGAAATGATCCCTATTTCCAGGGTTTTTGCATTCTGAGAATATCCAAAACTTAAAAAAAAAGATTATGCTCCATGTAGCATTAGTGAAAAAAAAATTGTAACTACATTTTGATTGAGACAATTTTAATATGTACTGCGACATAATTTTAAAATTCCCAAATAGCATCATTTTCATGCACATATTAATTCCAGTCTTTTTGTGTTAAAATTGTATTCTTCCTATGTTTTTATATTTATTTAGCAGTTAAAGATTTAAATGATAAAGTAACACCTGCAAAACCGAGAAAAGAATGAACTGTATTTTAATCTTTACCTTGAATGGGTAAAGTTTGTGATACCATGACAAAAAACAGTGTAGAATGTGTTATTTGGAAGTATAATTGAAAATTTTTGAACATTTTGAATGAGGGATTATTTTGATGCATTTACAGAGAATTATTTTTCCACTATGAATTTAATGGATCATTTGCAGTACCTTACTTCTTCCTTATGAATAGTTTGCTATTGCTACTAAGAATGCAATTTTAGTCCAGGTTAGGTATGTTTCTCTAAGCAAAACTGATTCCCTCTTGGAATCAAACTCATGTTCTTGTTCTGATGGTGCTAGCTAAACAACTGAAGTGACTGATCAAGACTCCCTTAAAATTTTTGTGGTATTTATGTTGAATTGTATTTCCAACTAAAACCAAAAAGTATAAAAGTTTTCTACACTTTCCTGATAAGCCCCTATGCTTTGAAATTTATTTAGCAAATGTTTAGGTTGATTTTTTTTTTAGAGAAGTTAAATGACTTTTAAATGTGTAAACCAAATATTTCAATACATTACTAAGCCCAACTCGGTAATGACTGGCAATTAAATGATAAATCTTCATTAAACAAAATGTCCATATCAATATAATAGAAAATATTAATTGTTGAGGTTTCTATCCACATTTTCTAGTCAGTTAATTCCTGATTTTATTAGAATAGGGATATAAAGAGAATCTCTCCACTTAGTTCTACTGCAAGGTTGTCCACATTTGACTAAATCTTACTCATTCATAACAAATAATAGAGAAGGGATACCATTATTTTCCACCATCCTTTTTTCCTCATTATTTCATTTTTTTTTCATTTTTATTCTGCCTTATATCAGTTTTCTTTAGCAAGGTTTCCTCTTTTTGCAAGGAGACAATCTTCTCTATTATTATTTACTTGCCACAATCAATATTTCCTGTTCTCAGGTAGCTTGGAATCTAACACATATAAGATATAACTGTAATGAAACACAGAGTGAATCTTTTTAATAGGAAAATAAGTAAAATATCAGTAGAGTTTAAGTATCTCTGGAGTTTAGAGGAAGGAGAGGTCATTTCCTGATGTTCCTGATTTGACTCATATCACAGCAAGAGAGACTAATAAGAACCACTTCTGGGATTATCAGGGGGAACAGTATACAGATATTTTAAAATAGTTTATCTGATTGGCCTATCATGGCATGGAATTTAGTCAAAACATGAACTTGGTTCAGGATTTCCCCTATTACCATAGATGCCTCCAGCTTTATAAACTGTCATCTTTTTTCTTTTTGTATTTGTGGAGAATGCTACCATGCTTTTGCCAGTGTGAGAGGAAAGGTCTGAACAGGGAAGGCATTTGTGCTTAAATAGCATGCATAAGTGCCTTTCTGGGCCACAATAAATCTAAGAACAGTTTGGCTTTGGAGGAGACTTGGGGTATACTAATGCTTGTCTCTCTTCTTTTTGTAGTGGGTAAACCTCACAAGTGCAACTACTGTGGACGGAGCTACAAACAGCGCAGTTCACTGGAGGAACACAAGGAACGTTGCCACAATTATCTTCAGAATGTCAGTATGGAGGCTTCTGGGCAGGTCATGAGTCACCATGGTGGGTGGAAATGACATTCAGGACTTTTTATTGACTTCTCTACCACGACTTTTGTTGTTCTGTTTTTCTCATTTAACTTGTTTCCCTAAAGATACAAGTAACCTCTAAATCTGATAAATAATTAACATTATAATCCTCTTAGAGTATTATGTTCTTTAGGTAAAATTTCTCCATTATATATTAAAGGTAAATTGAGTCTTTGTATTCTTTACAAATAAGTTACATGTGTTTTTGTGATTTTTTAAAAGGTAGTATAAACAATATGATTTGGTATGCTTTTGACTTTGAGATCTATGATGGCACCCCTTGATTGCCCTATGAGACTAGAAAAATGGTCACACTTTTTTCCTATTGACTGAACCATGGCCTTTAGAAATAGTGCCAAACAAGTTTTTCAAAAGAATGAACTGGTTTAAGATAAAGTTTATTTGTGTGCATTTTTTTTACTATTTCAGTTATTCTGGTAACCAAAGATATAACAAATAAATTTCACAACTTAACTAATTTTTGAATTATTGTGGTTTTTTGGGGAAAATGTCAATTATTTAATCAATTTATTTTATTGGAATTAATACACATTATACCCCAGAATTGGGCACACATATATAAAATTAAAGATCAGAACATCTAAAACAAAATGGTGGAGTGTCTTATTTTATTTTTATTTTTTTGCCAATAATAGAATATCTGCCATATAAACTAAAAGTAACTTTACATCTTTAGATACGGAGATTTTTGTCATCTTTCTTTACTCATTAGCTACCAAAAATTGCTACTATCTTTTAATAGAAAAATATCACTATTTTATATTTTAAATTGCTGTTACATTTTAATCTTTTTTACCTTTGATTTATTTAGAATGATATAGAATATTTGTGACATTTGTGGAGATCAGCTATAAAATTTTATTTTTTTTTAGTTATGTTCTTCTCAGGGATATTCTTTTGTCCTACTTAGGAACAGTTCTGAAATTTGAGGAGAGATTTCTTGTCTTTGGTAAAATACTTGATATGGAACTATTATATAATATTGTATATGGAGTTATTTGCATATGAGATAATGTATGCAAAGTGCTTTGCAAATCTTAAAGCGCAATATAAATGCTATTATTTGGATTGAACAACCAATGATAAACTGTTGGCATAAAGGTATGCTTGCTTATCTTAAAAGACTGAGGATTATTTATTTATATGATCAGAAAAGACACATTGGGTTTCATTCTTCCCTAAAAACTAGATCAGTTTGTAGTAGTAAACTAAATATAATGAGTATTAGCTTAAACTGCTAGGGTAGCCTTTATACTGAGTAATGTGCTAATTACAATGAAAGAATTAATGTCACCTATCTTACTACCTGTGTGTACACTAGAGAGAATCTGACATTTTGTTTTTGAAAACCAAATGGTTTTTTGACTACATATAATTTGGTTTCCTTTAGTCCTCTAGAATTTCCTTAGAATCCATTACAAATTCTAGTTATCCCCTAGAGGAACAGATGTTGGGAGATTCTTGGAATATTTTATTCCTTTCTCTGACCTTATGAGAATCTGAAGTCAGCTGTTTAAAAACTGTTCAGGATTTATGTTATAACAAGTTAGGGAATACTTGGAAAAAGTTTCACTCAAAGGTTGTTACTTGCATAGATATTTACTATTACAATCTCATCCCCTAATTAGGACTACTATATAGATTTTTACTCCCCACCCACCCAGTCCACTGCCTACTGTATTCTTCTCTCTTCCTAGTTTATTATCCACACTTGCACTTAGGAAATACTAAGTCACTGTTTGTTCAATTTGGATTGTTTTAGGAAATTCAGGGAGGTATAGTGTATATAGTATTGGATTTAGAGTAGATGACCTGGATTTGAACCTTGTCTCAAACTATGAACAAATTATTCAACTTCTCAGAGCCTAGGGAAACAAAGTATCATTTAAATTATTATTGTTCAGGAGGATGCTAGAAATCTTGTGTTATGTGTCATAGTGACATTCATAGGCAAGAAGTAAAAGACTACAGCAGAGGAAGAGGAAAAGAATGAAAAGGGAGGGGAGAAGCAAGTCTTTCTGGCTACCTGGCAGTTCCCCATGCTCCCCCTTCCTGAATATTTTTCTATATAAGTAAAGCTATCACTAGAAGGGATGGAAATAGATTAAGCAAGAGATAAGAAACCAAACTAGGGATTTAACTGTGAAATGAAGCCATTTTTGTTTTGAATTTTTTTTTTGAATGTGAAGCCAAAGACATGTATAAGACTCATCACAGGTTTATCCACAAGTTTTACATGGCAAAATTTTATTAAAGAGGTTTTTATTTATTATACTCTGGCTCTATATAATTATGTATAGATTGTTTACTGTTTCTTCCACAAAGATTCATAGAACATTAGAGCTGTAAGGTAGAGAGCAGATATCACGTAAAGGGGTTCTCGGACTTTTCTATGGTGGCAGAACATTTGGCCACAACAACACAGAAGGATCATGTACTAAGATACTGATGGAACCTAAGCTCTTTTGAGGTAGTTTAAGTATCAGAGAAGTGATTCTACAAAGGCAGATGGCCATGGAAATAATTTAACTTTCTAAAAGTTTCATGAATGTGATTGATAAAACAATGCTTCTAACATTGTTTATCTCACATTTCACTGTATCTGAATTTTACATTTTATTATTTTTCAGGATATATATACTTCTTTTCTATCAACTTCTACCCTACCCTTCCTGTCTAGCATTTTTGGGGCTACTTTTCCCCATCATCAGTTGATGTATACTCAAGGAAAACAAAAACTCTTTTCAGTGTTTGCCAAAGCAGAAAAGAATCATTAAAATAAATCAGCCCATTAATATAAATAATTTATAACTGACTCAGCTTTCATTTTGGGTATAATCTGTTTATTTATCACAGCCTTTACATTGTTACTAGTTATCACTGCTTAGTTGTAAATATTTACCAACTAAACCA
This sequence comes from Myrmecobius fasciatus, assembly GCA_023553655.1. NCBI lineage: Eukaryota > Metazoa > Chordata > Mammalia > Dasyuromorphia > Myrmecobiidae > Myrmecobius > Myrmecobius fasciatus. The sequence continues at coordinate 983,102 of JAJPUD010000114.1, read as the reverse complement.
AAAGCATATATTTTTTTTTACTGTAGCTCTTCTTACCCCATACTAGAGATGTTATGACAACTTTGTATTTTCTCCTTTTGGATTTTTCCATTTCATCATTCAAACAACAATATATTGAGTACCTACTATGTATCAGGTCCTGTTTTTTATAGTGGGAATGCAAAGAAAAATTAAATAATTTCTGCTCTCAAAGATTTACATAGTATTCAGAGAGATAATGTGCACATATATTAATATAAACAGAATAGATGCCAAATAAACACAAAATAAATAAAAGATGGTTCAATACAATATGGTCTGAGAATGCCAAGTATCCTTGTCAGGATCATGAAAAGTATCATGGGTGGTTATGCTGAACTTTAAAGGAATTTGAGGATTGTGTGTTGAATTATGGTCTAATGAAAAGACAAAGAAAAGAGATAAAGTCCAAATGTGTGAAATTAAAAAAAGAATCTACTTTTTCAGGACCATGTTTTAAAGAAGATGGAGTGGTTTTTGATAAGGCTAGAAAGATAGTCTGAGGTCAGGTTGTGAAGAACATTAAAAGTTAAACAGAGAAGTTTTATTTTTACCTTAAAGACAGTGGAGATACACTAAGTTTATTAAAAAGTGGAGTTACTGAAGTGCATTAAAGAAATCACTGTAGCAGCTCTATGGAGGATGGATTGGAGTGAGGAGAAGCAAGGAGACCAAATAGGAAGCAATTGCTTTAGTCCTTTAAATGAAGAGGTCCTAAATTAACATACAGTGTCTGTGTGAGTACAAAGAATTATATACAAAGAATATTATTGAGGTAAAATTGGTAATATTTGTCTGCTGTTTACATCACATAGGATGAAGGAGAATGAGTAGTCAATCAGAATAGCATTGTTTTCAGTTGGATAGGAAAGCATGAGATGACTTCTATTTCAGATATGTTGAGTTTGTGATGTCATCAGATCATCTAGTTTGAAATATTCTGTAAATAGATGGTGAAATGCAATTAGGAAGAAACTTGGGTTGAAAATATATATATATATATATATATATATATATATATATATATATATATATATATAATCTGTGAGTCCTTCTCCCTATACATAATTTAATCTATTGATACAGCTGAAATCACCAAGAGAAAATATAAGGACAGAAAAGAAGAGTAACTAATGTAGAGCTTTAGGATATACCCACAGGTAGGGGTGTGATGATAATCTAGGAAAAGAAAGAACTGAGTGAAGTATTATCAAACTCATGAAGGAAAGATACCTAGGAAGAAAAGATGGTCAATACCATTAGCAATAAGAACAATAGTTCTATATAAATATCTAATTTAACTATTACAACAACCCTTTGAGATGTGTTACCAGTATCTCCAATTTAGTGTTAAGGAAACTCGAGGTCACACAGTAAATATATGAGGCAGGATTTGAACTTAGATTATGTTGATTCCAAGTATATCACTGTACTGTAACTACTGCTCTTAAGCTGCTTTGGTCTTCAAATAAACCAAACTGTCAAATTCTACAGAAATATTGAGACTAAAGAAGTTTAGACAGACTAACAAATCTGACAATTAAGAAATTTATCATCTATCTTTGTAGTTAAACACTTCAATTAAAATTGAGAGGAGACAGAGACAGAGAAAAACAGAGAGAGAGAGAGAGAGAGAGAGAGAGAGAGAGAGAGAGAGAGAGATGGAGGGAGAGAGAGGCAGAGAGAGAGAGGAGACAGAGACAGAGTGAGGAAGAGAGAGAAAGAAACACAGAGATAGATGGATAAGATGAATTAATGATTCATGCTTATTTTCTAATGTAGCATTAAAAAAATAGAAGAATTCAGGGTAAATGTTACTGTGTTTGAAGTTTGTATTTTAACTTGAAGTTTGTATTTATTGGGTAAATTCTGCCTAACATGTAATGAAAGAAAGTCTTGACATAAGCCTTTCTTTTCATGTATTCTCAGTGTTCTCATAGTAATGATAGAAAAGAGGGACCACGGCATAATAGCTAAATAAAGGCCCAGCCTAAGAGTCAAATCCCACCTCTCATCTGTGCGAGGTATGTGCCCATGTGTAAGTTACTCAGACATATTGATAGTGGCAGTGAGTTACAGAGTTGTATATCTGCATTGGTGGAAAAACTTTCAACATTGGGAATTCTCTACCCTCATGAAATCACTCATCCAAACCAAACCTTCAACCCAAAACCAAAATAATATGAAAGAAGTGATTATTTTGTCACCCATTCCTCTTAGAAATGAAAACATGTTTTAAAAAATAAGCAATAAGCAAATATCTTTATAGGAATAGCAAAATTCTTGAGGCATCTTTAGGTGTGAATTTGCATTTCATGAAATCTGTGTCCTTGAATATCCTGATGAGGCATTTTGAATTATCTGAAAAAGAAAAAAAAAACTGATCAGCCAAGCTGAAGAATTTATACTGGCCTTTCTTAATGGTATATATAATTAATTGATCAACAAGTCATCAGTCATGATAAGTTGCTGATATGGTAGAAACGGAATTAATGTTCAATTAGTGTTCAATTCATATGAGTTTCATTGAAGCTAAGCTGAGTTTAATCTTAGTGCATGATTATGGTATGTTCAGTTCTGTTTCACACTTCTCAGTTTCATTTTGAGTACTGGGCTTTTACAGATATAAAAACTCAAGGCAAGATTTGTAGCAAAGCTGTCCATTTTGACATTATTCATTTCAAAACCAATTAATTTAATCAACTTGGAACAGTCCTCAAAAATCAGTTTTGTTACTTTTGAGAAAAAGAATGAACTTGTCTTGTTTTTTTCTAAATCATAGCTTCATTAGAAACAAAAGTTTACAGGAAAAATTGGTTCATTAACTGCACTTTATTTAGGAACTAATCTCCTAAGTATTGTTTTGCCTCTAATTTCATCAGGAGTTTTTATTTTCCAATTTAATATCTACTTTGCAGATTTCCTTGTCCTTCATGATCTTCTGTAAAGTGCATAGATGGGTTAAAGAACAAATGTTCTTTAGAACATTTGAAAGTCTTTCCCCAGCTCCACTTTTGATTTTGGCAAATTTCGTAATCTGCATTAGCTATTAAATAGGTCACCTGCATTGTGCAGTGAATTTTCTCAACTTTCGTCTCTTGCTCACTTGCTTTCCCACTTCATTTTTACTGGTGCCAGCTGGATTCCCTTGCAAGTGAGAAGCCATTGTGTTTCTCAGTGGGAGCATCCTGTACAAATGAAAGCAGTGGAGTAAATAATTTTACAGTGCAGGCTGAATCCTGAGGCACAACGCGCATGGTTTTCCAAATAGGACTGGCACCAGAGCAAGCGGAAAGCCTGGGGTCGGGGGAACTAGATTGTTAAGATTCTTTTTTGTGAACATTAGCTGTGAAAAGTTGATCCAAACTGCTCCAGACATTTATCTTCTCTTTCAGTTAAGGTTCTCTGTGCTGACAGGCAAAAGCAATGCTTTTATAGATACTTTGCATTATATTGTGCCAACAAACATCTGCATGCTTAAGTTTGGGTACTAGACCACAGTGGTTGTGGAAGAAGAGCTCCAGAAGAAATGAAATGAAGGGGAATCGGCAGAGAATTTTGGCTCCAAGAATTAGATCAGTAGTTCAGTAAACCAATGCTTCATTTCAAAACATTATTTTAGCCTGTTTAGCTTTTCTTTAATGTAAGCATATTGTTATTATTATTATTAAGTATAATAACATATAGAACTAGAACTCTCTCATGAAAACTGCTTTCTAGGGGTTTTCAAATCACTGACAGCAGGGCAAAGATCCTACAGACTCAGACTTTGGAATGTTGAACTTCTTTTTCCATTAGGAAACACCTGAAAGGTAAAATTACTCATGTATTGTGATGCTGTTGTGTATCACTGCAAAGTTTAATCAACTGATAGAAATTCTTTTTAAAATTAAACACCAAAACTTTGAAAATACTCTAAAGTCTTAAAGTAGTATTAATATTAATCAATGTTTAAAAAAATTTCAGAGAAATAGGATGAGAAACAAGATGAATGCCGTTACCACCAATAGAGGTAACAATTTATATCATTGATGCCAGTGATATTGATAATAAAAATTGCTTTCTGTGTATATTGAAACACTGAAAACCAAGTGCATATATTAGTATATACCTTAATGAACAATGTTGATTTCTTGCTACTTGTTGAGGGAAGGGGGGACTCTTTCAGCATTCACATCTTTGTAGCTATTTTTTTCAGTTTTCTTTCTTCTCTTTTTTATTTATAAATAGATTTATGTGATGTAATTTTTTGGTTTTATGTAGTACCTCCTATGGAAGACTGTAAGGAACAAGAGCCTGTGATGGACAACAATATTTCTCTGGTGCCTTTTGAGAGACCTGCTGTCATAGAGAAGCTGACAGGGAATATGGGAAAACGTAAAAGTTCCACCCCACAGAAATTTGTGGGTAAGCTTGTCAAATACTTTTTACAATGGTAACTTTTAGAAATAATAAATTAATCTCAATATGCAAGTAATTTTTCAGTTTTAAGTAGATTCAAATCCATTAAAGAAATACACTTTCAACAAAATGAAGTATATGACTAGTATGAAGTAACTAAAGGTAGGACTAAAATAATAAATCCCTCTCAAATAAAATGGCATTTGAACAGTGACCTAGGATAATAAAATGCTAAGTAGTATATATAAAAAACTTGAAGAAACAATATATTTTGAACTTGTACAAGGAAAATGTATTCTTATTGAAATACATGTTCTTTAAAACACTAGTTTTAACCCTCATGCTTTATAAAGATCATCTTTTGTAATAGTTTCCATTAAATGGAGAACAAATATAGGATCTGAGCTTAAAATTTGGAAAAAACTGGATCTGAAATCTAATGCATTAACATATGTCCAAGATATGTCATATATATATATATATATATATATATCATACATAGAAACAAATTATGTTTTATAATTAAATTCCTTTTATATACATCAGTTATCATAAAATCTTTTGACATATATACACTAAATGGCAAATCTAATAATAATATATCCCCAATTCCTATCACAGTACCTTTTCATTGCTTCTATTAGTATACAGGAAGGAAAAAAATAGTCTGTATCTATCCTTTTTCTCTACCCTGGTCAGCTGAATGTAAATTTATTGGGATCCTTTAAAAAAATTTAGGTATCAATGTATCTTGTTTTAACTATTTAAACTCTTAAATTTACATTCTAAACTCTTTAGGGAAGTGAAAGATGTTCTAATATGGTCTCTGAACAATAGGAGACAAAAGCATTTTTCATGGGCTAGTATTTCTTTGGCAAAATTAAATTCCTTCACACTTTTCAAAATGTGCAAAGTCCTTCCTTTTTTTCACATTGAAGAATCCAATTTATTATACACAAAATAATCCAAAGAAGAATGTGAAGTGGAGAAGGGAGAGTATTGACTGTCATCATAAAAGGTCTGTGATCTATATTTATGTTGGTTCAGTATCTCTATCTGTACTTATGAGTCAATATCTAGACTTAACATATAACATATTAGTCCATATCCTTAATATATGATGAAATGATTATATTTTAAACTCAAATTTCTCCAAGTTCTAAGACTATATTTCATATTTATCCCCATCTAATATAGAATATTATCTAGATATAGACATAGATATAGATATACAAAGAAAAACCATACTAGAAAGTCTACTTTTGAACTTGTTGATTCTTATGTTAGAGAAATTCCATCAAATTCCATGGCAATGCATTCATTTAATTCATTTAACATTGCTTACTATATTTATAAAAATACTTGGATATTTACTGGGTATAGACAAGTACATCATTATATACATATCTTCAAAAACTTAGATTTTATTTTGAGAGACAAGATGCATAGAAATGAAAAGTTTAACAATAGTACAATTTAATTATGCAAGAGATGTCATATGTTTAAATATGAAGTATTCCTAGAAGAGAAAGATCACAATAAATTAAAGTGCTACTGAGGGCATGGATTAGATGCTGATCATCAAGGAGAGGTTTTGAAAAAGATAAACTCATCCCTACTATGGCAGAAACCAAGATTGCCTCAGCAATATTCTTTGGATAATTTCCATTAAGTACCATCACTTTCTTATATTAAAACAGCTCTTTTGTGTTTAGTCAGAACTGTCTTGATCAGATACTCATTTGGTTCACATACCTTTGTAGTCCTCAATATATAAAAGGTGTTGGTCCAAACTGATTTTCCAGTCTGATGTTAGAAACTTGCAATATATTTTTCCCTGGAAGTAATCAGGGTTAGATAACCCTGCTAAATAGTGGTTAGATAACCATGCTAATCTTTCTTAAACCTGTTTGCCTTAGCATATATCTAAAATGAAGTACTTTACTAATAGTATTCTTTAACTTAATCATCATATGTAATTATTTTTCTGTTATAAGTAATAACTGATATTTATGTAGCTTGTATTGATTGTGACAAAATATTTTACAGCCTTTATTTCATTTGAACCTAGCAATAATCTTATGAATATAGAGGTATTATCTCTACTTATAGTCAAGGAAACCTGAGGTTCTGCAAATGACTTTCCCCTTATATGATCATAAGCTAATAACAGAAGCTCCAATAAATGATATAGGTCTTTAAAATAGACTGTATTTACTTTGTGTATGGAAAAAAACATTTAAAATTTTAATTTGAAATACACATTCACATTTATTTATTCATCCAGCAGTTATCAAGCTCTGATTATGTGAAAAGAACTTTTTACCCCTGCCTCCCTAGAAACAGGGTCTGAGATTTACCCTCTTTCAATTTGATAAAATTGTCTTAGGACTTTATTATGTGTTAAGGCATTGTATTAAATGCCAAAAATACAAAGAAAGAAAGCAATCCCTGCACTCAGATAGCTTATATTCTTCATTGATTATAGAACTTATCAGTTGCAGGTGAGTAAACACAAAGTCGTTTCAAGAAAGAGAGCACATATGAATTATGGGAAAAATTGGAAGAGAACTGCCTTTAGAATTCTGATTTGAAGCAAAGTTTGGATTCTAAGGTGAAAGAAATTCTATATTCCAGGCATTGGTGACTTTCTATGCAAAGGCACTAAGGATGGAGATGAAAGGTCATTTTGTTATTGTTGTTTGTCTTTCATTCTGGAAGAGAACCATGACATGCAAGTGAGTTGAATTGAAGTGAGGGAGGTCAGTGCAAGGTCACCTGCCTCACTTTCCCCTCCAGAGCCATCTGGGTCCTGTGGCCAGGCAGAGATTAGGATGGCTCGAGGTGGCCCTGGATGCAATGGGAGACCTTGGCCTTTTTAAGTTTCAGTTTGACTGAAGCTGCATCCATTCAGTGATAATGGCTAGGTTGCATGATGATAGTAGGCCTCTTTTGCCTAGAATAGATAATTCTAGTTCAGTTCTTCCTTGTAGCATTTTTGTAAAAGCAGCTACATTTCCCTGACTCCCAAGATTTTGGTGGCTTGTGTAAAGGCAGGAGTGAACAGTAGGAGATGGAAAGATAAATGGAAATCCCTAGCAATGGGAGCAAGGAATTGTGGTAGGCTGTGTCTTGTTCTTTTTGTAACTTCCATGGAAACTGCTTATTCCAGGGCTGGCAGGGCCTTCTTCTCCAATCTCCCCTGTCTTCCAGCTAGCTTTTGTTTTTCTTCCCAACCTACTATATAACAAAATCTAGCATTGTTTCTCCCTTACTATCTTGACCCTAAAGTAAGAGCTCAGATTTTCTGAAGATTTTTTTTAAATTTTAATAGGAAATAATGATAGTGCAAAAGAGTTCTTAATCTCTACATACTATTCCACTTACGTATTTCTACTTTTCCCTCAAAGTCAGAGAAAAGGGAAAGAGAAGTAAAGGAAGGACTAGGTCACAACAACATGGACAGCTCTGCCTATTTATCAGCAACTGCTTCAACATTTTGCTTTCTTTTCTTGTTTTTGAATTTGTTGATTACCACTCTTCATGACCACATTTCAGTTTCTTCAGTCTTAGAGAAAACATAGTACCAGTCAAATGTGATCACTTGCCTAAGGAAACAATTAAAGAAATAGATTCCTTATTTGTTACAATGTATTTTACAAATAATGATCATTTCTTAAAGGGATTTAATGAATTTCTTAAGAACTTATTTTTCCTTTCTTACATTAGTTTCTATCTCAAATAATATTCCTTAGCCATAATAAATATTTTTTCTTTGTCCTCTAGCTTCTTAACTTCATAACTATGAACATATATGTAAAATTAATAAATCTTATGAATCTTATCTTGGATTCTTTGAAGCCCATGGCACTGAAGTAGCATTAGTTAGAAGTCATGCTGTAATTTGATATTTTTTTCTTTAATTTTTCTTTACTTTTAATCCTTACTACAAGGTTCTTCCCCTAGGAGTAATAAAAAGGGTTAATTTATATCAATGTTCTTGGGAAGAATTCTTTTGTAGTTCTTCCAGTATACAGCTATCTGGACTAAAATTCCAGCAAGTATGGCATCTTTCCAAAACAGTATACTGACATTTAGAAGATCAGACATATTAGAAAAAGTGCAAATATGTATGACTTATCCAGTGTCTCTGCTCTTTGTGGTCACCAAACCTCTGAGGATCCTAGATTATAGATCACAATTTGTGATTTTTTAAAAAATGAAATAAACTTTTCAAAGCTAGCGATCACTCCAAGAGATCATTAAGTGAAGCATAGATATTCTTTTGCAGGGAGGCCCTGTTTTAAGTACATCCCTTCCATAAGAATAACTACCCTAATACAGTCTTACTGGGAGTGAGCCTCAGAAGGCCTCCTTCTTCACTGATTTTGTTACCATTTCCAGAGAGGCTAAAGATGGATCTTGTAAAGTTTTATCAGTGAGAGCAAAAAAGCAGCTGCCAGAGCACTTATATTAGCTTCATCCTCTCTTGTGTACCGTAGAACAATAGCAATAGTCAAGTTCCTTGTACTGATGTTCCCTAATCTAGTCCTTATTCTTTGACCATATTGCTAAGTCAGTTGACAGAAAGAAAGCAGTAGAACCAGATAGAACCTTCCTGGCTACAGAGTCTACTTACCTAGGTGATTTTCCCTATTTCTCTAGTTAGTGTGATACCTGCTTTTGTTCTTTCTAGGTATTGAGCTACATTTCATTTCATTTCTGCTTGTGCATTTCTTCAATCATTCAATACATTTTTGTTAAGTTCTTATAATATATGAAACATCATAAGCTCATTTTACAGTGTAGGAAACTGAGGCAAACAGAATTAAGTGACTTTCTCAGGGTCACACAGCTAGTAAGTTTCTCAGAACCAATGCTCTATCCACTATTCCACCTAGCTGCTCCTTGCAATATACATAGCATCATAAGCTGGTTAGTTAAGTTTTAGGCTCAGAACATATCAAAGGTTGAGAAAGTAATGAAATTGTAACCAGTGACATGTCCTTAAAAAGACATTATGAGACCATGTTGTCTTAACTTGCATGCTAATGAAAATCTTAGAAAGACTAATTAACAGAATCCTGTGATTATTGAGGAAATAAAGAAGAATTTTAAAGTATTATTACATAATGTAAAAATTGTTAAATTTACTAAATAAAAATTTATTAAAATACTATTAAATAAATTGATATTAAATAAAATATTGCTAAAAATGAGCTGTGACTGATATGATACAATCATTGCTCCTACTCTGGAAAGGTCCAGAAAGACTATGCACCTGCAGGGATCTGCTCATTTGTGACTGGTTTAATCTAGTTCTGGGTTCTGCACAAGGAGGATTTTGTTGTGATGGTGGTGACTGTTTTCCCTCATTATTAATCTCTTCTTTCTTCCTTGTAATTCATGAAAATTAATTATATTTAATTACTTTACTGAGGTCTTGTTTTTCCTTTGGGATTATTTTTCTTTGCACAGGTCTGTTTGAATATTTCCTCATGTATATTAATTCTATATTTTCATTAATGACAACCTGGTTTTTAAAAAATATGAAATAACATTTTGAAAACTGAAAATGATGGCATAATGCTAGGACTTTTGTTCTTTCTATTACTGCTATCACCATTCATGCAAAATGCATCTTTAAAAGAGGTATTACTCTAAACACAAATGATTATTGAAATCTTATGTCTTAATTATACTTTTGGGTTAGTCCCATATAGAACAGAAGTTGTTCATTTCAGCAGAATTAATTGAAGAAGGGAAGATAAAATATTCTATGAAATTGGAGAATTATGTTGAATTTGCCTCCTTTCGATAATCTAAACAATGTTTTTTGTTTTTTTTGTTTTTTTTTTTTACAATTTGTTGTTGTTGTTCAGGAGAGAAGCTCATGCGATTTGGCTACCCAGATATTCACTTTGATATGAACTTGACATATGAGAAAGAGGCTGAGCTGATGCAGTCTCACATGATGGACCAAGCCATCAACAATGCAATCACCTACCTTGGAGCTGAAGCACTTCACCCTCTGATGCAGCACACACCAAACACCATTGCAGAGGTTGCCCCGGTCATCAGCTCAGCTTATACTCAGGTCTATCATCCTAACAGGATAGAAAGGCCCGTTAGCAGAGAAACCTCTGATAGTCACGAGAACAACATGGATGGCCCCATTTCTCTAATCAGACCAAAGAGTCGACCCCAGGAAAGAGAGGCCTCTCCCAGCCATAGCTGCCTGGATTCTACTGACTCAGAAAGCAGCCATGATGATCGCCAGTCCTACCAAGGAAACCCTGCCTTAAATCCCAAGAGGAAGCAAAGCCCAACTTACATGAAGGAGGATGTTAAGGCTTTGGATGCCACAAAGGCTTCTAAGGGCTCTCTGAAGGATATCTACAAGGTCTTCAATGGAGAGGGAGAACAAATTAGAGCCTTCAAGTGTGAGCACTGCAGAGTCCTATTCCTAGACCATGTCATGTACACGATTCACATGGGTTGTCATGGTTACCGGGACCCGTTAGAATGCAACATCTGTGGCTACCGAAGCCAGGACCGTTATGAGTTCTCATCACACATTGTCCGAGGGGAGCACACATTCCACTAGGCCTTTTTTCTTTCCAAAGGGGACCCTTATGAAGTAAAGAACTGCACATGAAGAAATACTGCACTTACAATCCCACTTCCTCAGACATTAACTTAACCTTTATAAAAAAAAGAAAAGTTATTACACTCAATAATTCTTATTTTATGGACCCAGTCTCATTTGCTCTACCTAACTATCAGGAAGGAAAAGAGGGAGGGAAGGGATGGGGCTAATATCTATTTTTTTGTCACTTGGCTTATTTTGTGGGAATTGAAGGGCAGTTCACTTTTGTAGTGGTTGATTGTAAGTTATATCTTGCTTTGAAAAATTACTCAGCTTACATTAGGTTCAACTAAAAGAGGCTGATTTGCCATTCATTTTTAGGATGGTGATCTTGGAAAGGAAATTGGAGAGTTTTCATAGTAAGACTTTCTCATAACAATAGTAAAAAAAATAAAGAGTATAAGGAATTTTTACTCTCTAAAGAAAAAAGGTTTTCAAAATATAAATTGTTTTTCTGTAAAGATCTTGGATCATTAATCAAACACAATGTTTTTTTTTCAGTGATACTTGCTAGGATGAGCTATGATCATGGGTTCTGTGTTTACTTCACTTTCTGGAATTTCTAATACAATCTAAAGAACATTGTACCACTTAGCAGTTTCATATTACAAGTGGTTAGGACCACCTACAGTACTTTTGAAGTCCTGCTATCTTATTTTTCTAAACTAAAAAAGCACCTTTTTAGACTTGCTGTTTTTCCATAGTTTTGGGGACTGGTATTTTGTAGACACCCTGACAGCCTTACTTTTAACATGTTTTATGATTAACATTTTTACCTGGTTTTCAGAGTAATACAATTTAGGAATGGCTAAGGGGCAGTAGTTTTCTAGAGGGGTTCTGCTGCTCTTTGGAAAAAAATAATATTTTTTTAAGTTATAAACTTTGTCCTGGTAGTAAAATATGCTTGTTTTTTTTTTTCTTTTTTTAAGGTAGGCATTCAATTGTGATTTTATCAGCAACAGTGTTAAACCAGTCAGCAGCATACACTATTATAGCTGACAATCGGGAGAACACTAGAAACCTCTTTTCTCATAGTGTATTAGTTTATTGAATCTGCAACTACCCAGTATTCTGCTCTATAGTCAAGTCTTTTAAGTCTTGCCTACTGTCTATTTCTATTCTATAAAACTCCAAAGGGCAATGCTAAGTTTGACCTGAATGTGGTTTTTAAAAAGATGCAATCAAAAACAAACATAACCCCCCCAACAACAACAACCTATACATAGTACTGATACCAACTAGGGCTATTTATTCCAGAGTTGATATATACCACATTTCAGTTGAGGAAAATGGAAATTGCTTCACAATATTTTGGTTGGGCTGCAGATTAAAAAAAAACATAGTAACAAAGTCTACTTTCACCCTTTCTTTGATCCAAGATAGGGACAGAATTATTTAGTTATATGATTTCTAGGCCAAAATCATTTACTTCCTAATCCCTTTCAACAACTATTCCCCCTGTTGCTTAGATTCTGTGAGATATGACCTATAAGCCTTTAACACCCTTCTTTCTTCTTTGCTATCTGTGCTTACTACACATTGATATTTTGCATAGGTAGATGTTCTTTGAATTTATGAGGGTGCTAATTTTATTCAACACAGTCCAACAGCATTAGAAGGGAACAGCTGAGTGGTATAGTGATTAAAATTTTTGTTTATTTTTACAGTGACATACTTGGCAGATAGAACATATAATCTATGTTTAGGAAGGATGGGATAGATGGTGGTCAGATTATACCTGATGGCCATTTTTGACATGAAATACCATTAAATAATAGTTGAAAAGTACTGTAGAAAGGTATTGTATATAATGCAGCACAATGCATTTTTTATAGTACAATGCTGAGAATGATGAATAGAAAAACCTAAACATGAATAGGGCTCAGACATAAAAAGCTGCTCCATATTATTTAACTCAGTTTTCTAGTTCATCTTCTAGTTCTTATCCAAAATAACTCCTAAATGCTCATACAAATGGAGTTGTATAAAACTAGGAAGAATTGATTACAACTCATTTCTTCATTCTCATCTTTTTTGCCTCCAAGACCTACAAAAAACTAATAAATTGGAAATCACCACTTTTTTAAATCCAAAAGCATCCATCAAATAATTGAAAATTATTTCATAATTGAAAAACATAGTAGAATGTCAGCTTTAGCATTTCTTTTCTACTTTATGGCATATAGTGAACATCAATTTTATTTTGCTATAAAATTTTGGACAATGAGCCACAAAAGAAAAAATATTTAGCAGTTATTACTTGTCCTCCTGATTCTTCCTGATATTGTTTTACACATTTCTGGAGAAGACAAGTGACTAATAGTCAACAGTATTGTAGTGAGTTGGAAAGGGGTATATGTGGTAGTCATTTTCATTTAAAGAAGCACTTTGGGCAACAACCAATATGTTAAGAACTTAAGTTATTTGGACATTTTTACTGACACTGCTTGTGAATTTTCTAGCTTTTTTTCTGTTAGTTCATTTAGTCATCTACAAACATGTTTTATGCATAAACAGACCTCAAAGAATTATATAGAGGTCCCCCAAATCACTTATGCTCTACTACTCCTTCTAGTCTGTATTCTTGAGAATATGGTTGCTGCAGGCATATACTTTTCTCCTTACCCTAAATAGTTGGGGATCTAGAGAATGAAGATATTATTGGCTTAGGTACAGACAGAGGCAAATAGATTCAGGGTTATTGCAAATTTTATAAATGGAAAATATTTTGGGAGAATAATACTATGGGATAAGATTTTGAATGGCTCTATTTAATTATGGAATTTTCTATAAAGAGGTAAAATGACGAAATGTAGATGTGACAATTTAGATACCAAATAATCAGGTAAGAAATTTTATTATAGGCATTGTTTACATACACTTTATGTCAGTGAAACTATATGCCACAGAAAGTACTGAAGAGATAATTATGGGCAATCTTCTGTACTTCCTTTTTGGGCAGAAATTCAAACATTTCTAAAAATTGATATATATTCATTTGATTCCAGTTCTTGTGTAAAAGGGGAAGTAATGTGCCAGATCCAAAACAAAGCAAGGTTTGGTTGTGCCTGAGACAAGTTTTGAAAATGGCACCCCTTGTGTATTATTTTTTAATCAAGGCTGTGTCTTTATTGTACCACATGGAACTTGTCTTAAGGAAACAAATACATGCCATGTATAGTAGAGCTTCCTGGCATTAAAAATGGGTATTTATAAAAAGTAATATTAAAAATCTTGTCACCAACTCAATCACCTCCACGAGTTGCACCACAGGCAGCTTACCTACTTTATGCCCCACCTAGCCTTTGCTGTGCTTCCTATATGCAGACTGGTGATAATTTCCTCTAAAAAGAAAATTATAATTGGGCTGTCAACAATTGAAAGTCATCAACTGGCTAATTCAAAGAAATTTTTGTATTATTTAGAAAAATTAATTGTTGAAGAGTTTTTTTGAAGGAGAAAATGGGATTTATTCTGAGCAGGATTTATACCCAGCTGCAAAGTAAGGAGTGTCCTTTCTACATAAGAGCGGTTAGTGAGTGTGAGTCACAGTCACTGGATTTTTTTTTAGATATGAATGAGGGAAATAGACTATGATAAGAAATTTAAAAGAAACTTTTTGATATGCAAATATAGTTGTCAGTGTTGGGAAAAATGCATGGGAAAAAAACACCACTGTGACTGATTCCTGAGATGTTTAATTATTTTCATTATCTTTTTAACTTGCTAAAGTGTAATAAAAAATATTGGAGGAGCTTCTCTCAGCACACAAAACTTTCATGAGCTCCTCTTTAGGATGAGTAGTGATTGTTCAGGTATTCCAGTCACTGTTTTGTAGAAAGGATTTTCTGCAAGACCAGCTTTTTACTCAAATCCAAATGTTTAAATAAAGTTTGATCTCCTAAGGAGAGTCCATCAAAATGGAAAGAAATGAGGATCCATATTTCCCTGTTGGTATATAGAAAATGAAGTAATTCGTTCACAAATTTTATTGACCTTTACCCAGCATATTAGTATCTGAGCTACTTATTTCAGAAACTCATGCAATATCTATTTCTGTTTACAAGTGAAGAACAGAATTTATAGCAGAGAAAAAGTAATACTTGTGAAATCATTTTTTGGTGTGACTTAATTCACATCACCTCTAAACCACTATCTAGGGTGTTTAAAAAAAAAAAAAAAAACAAGCAAAAAATCTAGTAGCTATTACCACCAAAACATAATTACCATAAGAAAGATTTGACATTTTAAAAAATACACATTCTTTACTCTGGATAAAAGAATGAATAGCACTTGTGAAATTGATAATTCAGACCTTTTGTTTCCATAAGTTACATGGCTCTGCTCTGAATTCTCAACTTTTATATGATTTTCATGAGAACTGTTTCAATGAGGCTGATACTAAAATAGAAAACTCTCCAACACCCCCCCAAAAAAAATTGAGTTAAAAATCATGTTGGGTTTTTTGTGTATTTTTCCTAATAGTTTGAATAGAGATTTGTACATTTTTTTGTTTTTTAAACCCTGGATTTCTACAAATTAATTGAAATCTATAGTAACTAGAATCTTAAGATACTGAAATTTAATGTATTAAATATTTCTAAATTTTAATTATATTTGTGCCTTTCAAACTACATTTAGAAAGTCAGTTATCTAATTATCGGTCTAGACAGCTTTAATATATATGTATATATTTTAAAAATCACTTAAAAATTGAATACCATATATTTCAGCCTTGACAAATAGGACAAAACTACTATGGTAACATATGCTTGCAAATGCAGAAATTTATTGCTCAACTGTCTAAAGAAAATAACTTTTAAAACATTTTAAAAATATCTCTTATGAAATTTGATGGTATTTCAGAATGACCACTACCTACTAGATTGTGCAGATGAGATTTGAGGTGGAGAAAAAACTTAGCTGTGAAATATTATGCTGTGTGATTTTTTTTAGGAAGAATGAGTTCTGTATCATAATAAGGTTTTATTAGTTTAATTCTTTCTTGAAACAAAATGCAGTATTGTATTGGTACTCTCAGAAATGGACTAGTATTCTAGTCATGAGTCCTCAGTCTCCTAACTTATCTTCAATAGAATCGTCTTGAAAAGTCAGGTAATTCACTGTCCTCGAACAAAACTGAATAGAGCGAGTCAGATCACATTGTTATTCCCCCCAAATGCAAGGTCAGTGAGAAATATAGGTCGTTATATAGTTATCTGCTGTAGGTTTGTTTGTATATGACAGCTTTTTAAAAATGAGCTGCTGGTTATAAGAAGCTAACAAAATATGACCAAGAAGCTGTGATATGTTAGTGTTCCTCTGCATCATAGTATATTGTTAGGCCAAAATAAAATGATCTTATAAATTTTTATTATTCTTTCAGAAATTTAAAATTGACATTTCCATATGGTATTTAAGAAAAAAATCTCTTTCTGCCCATTTAATCTTCTCTTGCAGTACTGTAAGTTTGTGGTAATCACATGCACTTTCTGCCTGGGAACATATTCACAATGCTATTTATGGGCACTTTTCCCATACAACACTGTAAATGTGTGTTCTCTGTATAAATTTGTGAATTAATCTTTATCCCATACAAAGAGTGGTACAAGGATGACTAGTTTTCTATGGTTTTCTTTTTATTGTGAATAAAATATAAAATGGAGAGGCCCTCTGCTAAGCACCACAAAGTACAGATATGACTTGATGTAAGTACAAATAAGCCAGCTTGCAGTGAATTGGGCCCTTCGGATTACCTCAAGTGACACACAGTAAGAAAAGCTTCTTGAACAGGGGGTAGAGGTCACTGAATCCCCTACTATGCACTTAACAGGATTTGACATTACTTACTGGAAATGGATGTTTGTTTTTTGTTGTTTGGTTGTTGTTGTTGTTTTTTTCTGAATATATTGTAACAAGGGAAGGAGTTGGGTTTTGTTGTTTTTTGTTTTGTAGTAGCTAAAATTCTGAAACTGTGATCAACAATTTAAATAACTGTCAAGCACTCTTGGATCTTGAATATATTCACTTCCTGTTCATGTAGCAAAGTTCTCTTTATTGTCTCTGTGTTAAATTATGTAAAATCTCACCCTATTTCTGTCTCTTTACCTCAGTTTGAAGACTAGGCTACCTGTTTTTTTCAATTATTTCCATCTCTGTGGTTCCTCCCCAACCCCTTTTTGTTCATTGGCTGTATAGTCTGTTTACATATTTTTGTACTCAAGTGTAGTTTTATATTAAAAAGAAAAAAAAAGAAAAATAGTAAATTTAATGAAAAATATTAAGGTACATAGTCATTGTAACACTTTCACTTTCACAAATAGGGTACCTGAAAATATAACTCCATAAATTATGTAATTGTACCTATGCTATGCTTGCCTTTTTTGTTGGTTTTCACTTGCTGGTTTTCTTTTCCCCTACTCCTTACCCCAAATATAAATTGTTTTATGAGACACTGGAAACTTTTCACACAAATGTTTAGACAGATTTAAAAATTGTAAAGTAAAAAGTCTTTAACTTTTTCTGTGGGAAGAAAATGCTTTAAAAAATATTGTTATTGGTATTGCAGGTTGGGGATTTCCTCAGATCCTCTTATGCTCTTCATAGTTGGACCTTTCCAAACAAGCTGTTTGCAAATTCACAGTGATTACTTATACTATTCAGTTCACAATATCCTTTCATTTTATTTCTGTTCAAGTGCAATACTTTCCAAGAAGTCTTAAAAAATAGAATCTACTTTTACCCCTTTTTTGACCTACAAGTTTCTTAGTAAACAACACCACCTTCAAGTCACAGTATTTTAAAGAATCATAAATAAATAAATAAAAGCAAAAAATTAAGAAAAAGCACTCAATAGTGAAGAGGCTATATAAATTAAGTGTGGAAGACACAGTCCTAATTTCAAAATACATTTATTCAGACTGAGTTTTCCATTTAAATATGTGGGACATTAGATGAATAAATGGGCCTGAAAGTTGTCATTTTAAAATTTAAAATTTATTCTCCTACTTTGACTCCTCCAATGTTACAAATTAAGGAATGCTTTTTTTTTTCTTTTTAAAACAGCTTTTTTAAATGTAAAGAAAAGCACTTAACACATTTAAAAAAAACATATCATGTCTCTGAGAGTACTGAAAAATTTACTTGGAGCAATCTCATTCTCATAAATTTAGGTGAGGATTATTTTACATATCATACATATTTATATGTAGTATACTGGGTTGATTTTTTTTTGGTGTGTGTGTGTGTGTGTGTGTGTATGTTTTTTATACCTGTTTCCCTGTAGAAAACTGCTCCTATGTAAATACATGATTAGTTAAAAGATAAATTCTGTGGCATTTCTTTTAAAAGCAGTTTGCTACATTTGTACAGTAGCCATGTATCTTGGCCATTTTAGATTGATATTTTCTTTTAACAATACCAAAGGTAATTAGACTATGTTACAGACTAATTGCTTGACAAATTTCTAGGATTTTTGAGTTTTAGAAGCAAAAAAAAAATAGTTCAAACCAGTAAACCTCATTTTTTCAAACTAATTTGGAAAAAAGAAAGCCTATTGTTTATATATATATATATATTATATCTCTCTATGTCTATGTATATACCATAGATGTAGACATATATATATGTGTAGATAGATATGGAGATATGGATATTTATAACCATATCTCCATATGTCAGACCTTGTCTGCCAGGCTTATTCAGTTTGGGTGTCATTTTAAAGGCTTAAATATTTACCTCCAAAGATGAGGTTTATTATGTAAGTTCAGATATAGCCTTTGCAGCCATGTCACAAGTCACCCTGTTCTTTATCCAGTTGAAGACCTCTGCTAAATGGTTTTATCACTGCAGACTGAAATGTGGGATTTGTATTTTTACTTTGATACACATGCGTACATGGTTTCTACATGTATGTGTGTACTGTATATGTATGAGTGTTGTATATGCATGTGTGAGTGTCTGTATGTGTGCAAAACTAAAGAATCTGCAGAAACTTTGTAATACTTTGTGAAAAGGATTATATTATAAAGGTTTGTACTGTCTGAGTGCACAGCTACTGGAATAAATTTAGGGAATCTCAGGAACAAGCTTATAATTTGTCCAAGATTTATTTCTTTTCAGAAGTGTAAGTGCAGTTTTTAATTCTGTATATTATTTAATATTTTACCAATAAAAATAAAATTCTGACATAAAAAGGCCTTTTTATAAAAAACAAAAACAAAAACTCTCTGGTGAAAATGATAGTCACAACTCTTTCCAAACAAAAAAAGTTTGAATTATTTGATGGTGATAGGCATGTTTAGAATGAATCAAATAGAATGCTGTCGTTAACTTTATGCTAATTGAATATACATTTTTCCATGATGGATAGAGAATATTAACAATTCACAACATTTTGTCCACCCTTATTATTACACAACCCAGAAATCCCCTGTAACTTAATATTTGATGGCTTGATGGCAATAATGATTTATGTTTGTAGAGCAATTTAAGGTTTACACAGCATTTTTTGTGCCTAAAGGAAGTGAGATAACCCCATGGACCTAGAGTCAGAATGCCCTGAGTTCAAATGTATTCAAGCACTTAGCAACTGTATGAATTACCTTGGGCATATGTGGTATATATAGATGTGTATTTGTGTGTGTGTGTGTGTATATGTATACACATTATACACAGAAAGACAAAAAAAAAAAGAAAAATCATTAGCCCAAGGTTTCATTAATTCCACTAGCCAATTACTTCATTAGTTATTATATCAATGTTCAAGATAATTTCTTTAATAAGAAAAAAGATACACATTTTCAATATTGATCTTGCTATGTTCCAAGTTCACGTGGCCACTTCTTCCTTGCTTTTAAAACAAATAATAGCTGATAACTGAGGATATTACTTTTTGTATCCAGTCCACTGCAAAATCTCTTGAGTTTTTGTTTCAAAGATGAGAATAAGGTTCTCATAGATTATGATTTGTCCAAGTTCATACCAAAAGCAAAGTAAGCATAATGATGGAACTCAGGACCTGTGATTCCAAGTCCAGGGCATTCTGTTATACTATGCTGCTTGCCCAAAATCATTAAATAATGCTTGAAGTCTTCAATTTACAAAATCCTAATGATCTCCTTTTTCTTTTATAAGGAACAATTTTACTTTTCTATAGTTATATGGATATGAATTCAAATTTTTTAATGATTATTATATACAAATCCCTGTGCTAGGCATTGAAAGTTGGAAAACCAAAACAATAGTGCCTCCCCTCAAGTACTCAAGGACTACTTTGGAGAAATGAAAAAGAATCGTTTGAAGTGATGTTCAAGATAATAGCTACATCAGCAGTAGCTCTGTAGGTCCATTTCTCCCCTGAACCTGATTTAGACATCACAACTTCAAAGATTCAATCTCAACTTCAAACCACCCCTCAGTCTCACATCATTTGAAAATTCAATGAAGAATTCTCCCAGAGACAAGTGTATAGATACATAATTGATTATCACAGTACAGTATTTTAAAGATCATAAAACACTGGATATTCAATTTTTTTTTCATTGAATATCATCTCTTTTAAAAGAACTAACATCTTAGGGATCCTAAAAATAAGAAATAATTTGACATAAAACACAAATTGTCCCACTGAATTCTTTTCCTGCATCATCACAAAAACATTGACAAAATTTCCATTGTTCATGGAATTAACATTATGAGAGAAAATCAGTGAAAGCATATAGAAATATCTCTGAATTCTCTATAGTTGTAGGGTTAAAGAGCATGAAAAATTTAAATGATTATAATTTGAAGAATCATTCTAATTGCCACCCCTATACTGGTTCAGGAGTATTTTAAGATTTATGTGCAATTCTCTTGTATGAGATTTGAGTTAGATTCACTATTGTGGATGTTTCTCTTGTTAAATTGTGCCTGTATGTCATTTAATCAAACTTTAATCTGAGATAATTACACATAGCAAAATTCAGTGGTTTATTTCTCTTCTCTTCTATGGAAGTGAGATTGTGAAATGCTCAGTAAGAAAATGATAGAAAAGAAAAAGAAACTTCATTAATATATTTTAAACATCAAATACTTGGTTAAAGGGGTCATTCTGCCGGAAATTTTGAAATAGCATGAATAGGATATCCATTTGTTCTGGGTTTTTTCCTTCCTGTCTTGGATGCACATGGTCCTGAAATTTATCTCAATTGTGGCCTCCTGCTTCTAGCTGATGGTTTCTCAGATGAGAGTCTTGAAATTCCATGAAGCAGAAGAAGGTGTGCTTCATGCTAGCATAGACTGTTTACATCATGATGAATCATGCAACTCTAAAGAATGAAGGGAACTAAATAAAGTACGATAGAAGCATCTATAGAGGATGACCCATCTTCAGGTGTTCAGGTGAGAACAAAATGTATGGAGAGAAGGAGTTGGGGTATGTGAGTACAATGCAAATGCCCTTAGTCAAACTTATGAATAATGGGAGTAGAGGAATGTCAGTGGAATTTATCATCTAGGGCTCCAGTAATTCAGGACTTAAAAGATAAAAAATAGTAAAGATTTTCTTCAGTGAGATCCTAGCAAAGTTCCTGAAAGAGAAAGAAGAAAAATTAGAGGTGAGGATGAGAGAGAGATACCTTAGGTACCTGGATTATGCTGTTATAGAGGGTATCAGGTATAAAAGAAACTAGAAAATACCTTTAATGGTTGACAGACTTTGCGTCATCTTGTCTTCCTGATTAGAGATAGCAATGAAAGTTGTTTTTAGTAATAGTTTTAGTGATCATAAAGTGATTTTAATGTGAATAATTTATTATGTAAGCAAAATAGAACTCTCCCTTTATACATGCAGATTACTTTTCAGATAAATACAACTCTTGTAAGATCTATATAATTCATCCAGTATTCTTGGAAAATATGGACTGGGTCAGTATTGTACCTTTTTATTGATGAAGGAAAAGTTTCAGAACTGAATAAATGAATTTATCTATGGTACCACATGGAATTAATGAAAAAGCTGCTACTAGATCATATTTTCACACATTCCAATTCCAATTTTTTTTCAGTAAATCAGTACAATTAATTCTTTATTGTTTGCAACAGTAAAAAGGCTCTGTTCTATGGATCTATTCCATGGAGGATCTCCAAAGTTCCAAGTGTCTGATTTTGGAATCCATCACATGATTTTGGAAGGTAGATTTATTTTGCAAATGGTACTTTTTTATTAAGCTAATTGCCTAGGCATTTCAAGTGATTTGATTGCAAACCTAGAAACAATAAAACAAGGAGCAGAGTAAAATCTAGTGGGGAATTAAACTTTGCTGTAGAAAGTCATGAAGTGAATAGTCACATATGATGTAGATTTTCTGAAAATAGCCCTATGTTTAAGGAACAGCAGTTCCAGAATGAATTGCAATTGATGATGAAATGCAATTGGAGCAAACATTTTGAAAAGGTTTGTGAGGGTAGAATTGGGAATGATTGGAGAAAGTTTTTAAAAAAAGAAGTAGAAGCAGAGCTAAACAGTGCAAAAATGGCACCATTTTTGGAAGGAACATGTTAGGGAAACATTGATTCCCTGGAATGTTTTTCTCTCAGGGCTTTCAATCAGATTGTGAAGATAACCAGTTTCCACTATGCTTCCAAGGGAGATTCAACCTGAATGATCTGGTGCTGAACAAACCTGCTTCATGAGGCTTTCCTCCCTCAAAGACCTTCACCCTCTTCCCCCTTGAACCTTTTAAGCTATAGAGGAAATCAAGCAGTAACTGTTGTTCTATGTGGTTCTAAAAGGGAGTCAAAAGCACTTAGCATTGGTTACTGAACTGCCAATGGACTTAGCTGGCTAGATGTTCATGTTTCTCCTCTCCTTCATGTTTTCTGTCTGTCCCTTTCTTTAATATTGATTATACCCCATTAGATAAAGATAGTTTAATGTGTTAACCTGTGTTGAGTTATTTGGCAGCAACAGATGGTAGGAGAGGTTGAGTCTGGAGAAATCCAGAGATCATCTGAGATCACCCAATGTATTGGGAAAAGAAGCAGCTGAAAAATGAATTCTCCTTACCAAGCAGTTACTACCTAGTGATTCCTTAGCAATAACAGCTTTTAACCTGTCCAGGATGATAGTAAATGGGAAAAAAACCAAAGATAGATATTTTAATCTGTCATCATTTCTCTTGACTATATATGTGTTTATATATATTTATATATAAAAGACAGTCCAAAGATTTTGGTTAAGATTTAAGTTCTAATAACTTCACAAATATAAAGACTTCTGACTTAAAACATATATATCATTTAACATTTTAATTATTTAAATGCATTTAATACTTATTTGATTTTGTGAATTTTGAGTAAAAAATTTTCAAAATTTATTATTTATTTTAAACCCTCATTTTTTTAAAATTTTGAAGTTTCAAATTCCCTACCCCCAGCCCCTCTGCCATCCATTGAGAAAGCAGGCAATATGCCATCAATTATACATATGAAATATTGAAAAAAATTTCCATATTGAATAATATTTTTAAAATTTCAACAAAACAGGGTACCCTATCATTATGATTTACATATATGACAGTTTCTGGATGGCATTTTCTCAAACTGATGTCTTTGAAGAAAGAAGTTTGTCTTGTTTGGCCACTTTGGTCACCTCCTATCCTCATTAGACTTTTCTTTCAGAGTATTGTCAATAAACGTTGTCTATTAATAAAAACATAATTTTGGATGATCTTAAAGCTAAGATTTAAAATGCAATAATTTCAATCACTGAACAGCAACTGATAAAAACTTGTATAAAATTCAAAAATTGATTTGAGTGATGGTTAGCACAAGATGATAGTTGTCTTGAATTTTTATAAGAAAAATACCAATATATTTAAATTAATTATCCGTTCAAACATTATTTTTGTTTTTAAGTTTTTAGCATTTGTTCTTCTGAATCTATTAAAACTTAAAACTTCATAAGACTTTTGAGACATCCTTTGTATCTCTATTTCTATCTATCTGTCTATCTATCTATCTATCTATCTATCTATCTATCTATCATTTATTTATCTATCTGTATCATGAATGTCTTTTTAGCAGTGTAAAAGCCAACTACAAAAAGGAGATAAAATAAAGGAATTGTGCTCCCTCTCCGTGATCCTTCTACTGCCCAATATATGTACTACACTTTGAAGATTTCATTTGATTATGGCAGTATGTTTGGTAGTGTGTTCAAGATACTACATGTAGGGACTGGTCCTTGGGACTATTTCTATTTCTCTATTGTTCTTATTACTTTAAAAAAAAAGACTTGGAGTTATAATGATCATTTAAAGTTTAATCTAGTCACTGTATAAGATCTTTGTTTTATGTGAAGTTGGCTTGAATTTGAGAATTACTTTGCTGATTGTCTGGAATCTGGTTTGTTTTGATTTTTACACATTGATATAATTGTTTTTTTTTTTTCTTTCAGCAAAACACTTTTAGTCCTTTTGGAGTTATTTCTTAGTGTCATATATTTTGCTTTGAATACTTTGCCACAGATGCTGCCTCCCTACTCTCTCTAGAACCTACATTTTTGTTTTTCTTTTCTTTTCCTCTAGTAAATGGATTACCCCAGTGTGTCTATTGAAAACACTTTTCAATTTTCCTTTTTTTTTTCTTTTCTTGTTTGCAGGCATATTTAATCTTCTTCAATTTCCGAGTTATATTCTGGAATTGTTCACCTTGGGAATATCCCAAGAAAGCCCTGTTTATTTCCTATTTGATTTTTTAAAAAATTTATATGAAGTATCTATAAGTCTTTCTTGACGGGTTTTATATCCCCTAATCTATCTGCTGCTCACATAAAAATATTATTATTCAGTATATCTGTGACAAAATTGTGATATGCTTTGTGGTTTATAAGCAAGTTCTGAATGCGTATTCTTTGCATATTTATTTTGTATATCTTGGTACTGTAAAAATTATTCATACTATTTTCATGATTCTGAGTTTACAACTATTGCAATGACATTGCTTTGTTTTATGTAGTTTGTTGATTTCATAGAAGTTTATTTACTGTAATACTGAACAGTTTTATTGCTTGATTCAGGTATTGATAACTTTTTTTTTTTTTTTTTTTTTTTTTTTTTTTTTGCTGAGGCAATTGGAGTTAAGTGACTTGTCCAGGGTCACACAGCTAGGAAGTGTTAAGTGTCTGAGGTCACATTTGAACTCAGGTCTTCCTGTCTTAGGGCTGGTGCTCTATCTACTGTGCCACTTATTTTGCCCCATTGATAGCTTTTTTACATAAAGATGAATCTCTTTTAAAAAGATACAAAAGCAGTTGAATTGTGAGATGTTAAAAATTATATAGGTAGTCTAATATTTGAAATAAACTTAAAATAAGGATACAAATGTTTTAGGAAGATTGCATAGGAATGTCAATGATTTGAAAGATTGCAAAGTTAAGCTTACTAATATAAAAGGTGAGACAACTCAGGAAGTTTTTATAAATTTTACCTGAAGCATTCATCTCATGCTTGTCTTTCTGAGGATCTAATAAGAAGAAATGGTACCTGCAAGCCATATACCAGTATGCCCTTTGAACGAACTGCATAGAAAAGTGGGAGCCCTATTGTAGCTTCCCTACAAAGAAACTGAATCTTACATTAAAAAACAGAAATAATGTTACCTATAAATTATTCTGAAACAAGTATTTCTGTGGCAGACATATTTTAAGGCAAAATCTGGCATATTCTCTGGAACCATAATCTTCAGGAGATGATTAGTCAGTTGTTACAGATATTCCAACAGCGGAAGGCAGCAGAGTTAACAAAGACAATAAGAGTAACAGAATCTCAGTGAGACATCTTTTGTCTTTATTCAAAACCTTATGACAAGACTGCTTAGATTTACCTGGAAGGCTTATCTCCAAATTTAGAGAAGAATTTCAAGGTAACAAGATGTTTAGTCATCCATTTATGCCATAACTCTGTAAATCATATCACACCAATATTGTTCATGAAGTTTTCTTAGCAAAATTATTGGAATTGTTTGCTGTTTCCTTTTCCAATGGATTAAGGCAAGCAGAGCTTAATTGCCCAAAATCACACAGTGAGTGTATCAAACTGGATTTCAGCTCAGGTCTGTCCTTCCTTCCTTCCTTCCTTCCTTCCTTCCTTCCTTCCTTCCTTCCTATCAATAAGTCCTAAGCCAAGCCCCATTTAATCATTCTTTGGGTCCTCGTTGACTCAGATTGAATGCAAATAGCAATCATTTCTGCTTTGACACTAAGGGTCTTCCCCTCCCAGCTTTGTTTATTTAGATTTTTATTTTTTTGCATTAAGTGAAAGATTCTTTGTCTGGGCCCAGTGCTCTATCCATCAAGCCATCTAGTTGTCCCCAACACAGGAAATGTACCATTTAACATAAAGAAGAAATGCCTACTGACTTAATATTCAAAGGGGATTATCATCTAAAAAAATTACATCAAAGAACAGCACAGCATGAGAAAACAGAACTATTTGGCCTACCACAAATAGGTAGAAATGCAATTGTCTAAAGACATCAGTAGGGGCAGCTAGATGGTGCAGTGGTTAGAGCACCAACACTAAAATCAGGAGGACCTGAGTTCAAAACTGATCTCAAACACTTAACACTTACTAGATGTATGACCCTGAACAAGTCACTTAACCCCAATTGCCTTGCCAAAAAAAGAAACAATACTCCACAGAGAAACTACTGCCAACATTCTACACACACACAACACTAACCATCCATACAAACTGTGTACAGACTTACAAGAAGCTAGAACCAAGAGAAACCACTCACTGTCTCTATAGCAATGACTTCTGAAACATGCATCCTGAGGCCTTAATAACAGTATGTAAGGATCAGCTGAGGCTGAATTTCAACAAAAAGGCAGATTTGTTTTTCTTGAATGAAGAAAAGTAGAAACACTTCTCTATTGGTCATGCCCATGGAATTTTATAGACTTAAAAAATTTTTCTGGGGGCAGCTAGGTAGCGCAGTGGATCAAGCACCAGCCCTGAAGTCAGGAGGACTTGAGTCCAAATCTGGTCTCAGACACTTAACATTCCCTAGCTGTGTGACCATGGGCAAGTCACTTAACCCCAATTGCCTCAGCAAAAAGTAAAAAAAAAAATTCTGGGATTTAGCGGTTGTCATTGCAATTTTGTTAAAAACCACATCTTATTGCTGAATTACTGAATAGCCCCATTCATACATAGATGATCAAAGAGATTCAGAACCAGAAGGACAAGAGATATAACATTATCTTAAAACCAGCAAAATTCTTTGGAAATCAAAGTTTGGACAAATGCCACAAAGCCTTCCAAAATTTGATCTACAACAGTATTGGCCTCTGCAGACCCAAGCAAACCTTTTGTTCTCTACAAATATGCCAGTGTGGAAGCATTGGGAACTGTTTTGTACTAGGAGGGTAATAATCATCAGAAACCAATTCTATTTATCATTAGAAACTTGACTTACACAAGGTTGACACGTTACTCTATCCATAAGCTTGCGTTCTTGACCTTGAAATAGGCTATCACCAAAAAGTTAACAGTCTGTTTATATAGTTCAAAATTCAAAGTTCATACAATTCTTCACTTACATTTTGTCAAGGCCAAATTGGTCAGTGTCAGAAATTGATAACAACACAGACAATTGGGACTTCTAAATACAGTAAAAGCCATGGAAGATTAGTGAGGATTCAGGACTCTATCCTGAAACCAAATAATACCAAAAGATGAGAGCTATATGTAATTTTTAGTGATGGACTATATTCACATGCAAACTAAGCTGAGAACTTTGGAGTTCTGTCACATGGCATACCAATGTGTTTCATTGAACTAAGTTTCCCTTCCTTAATTTTTTGTTGATGATTAGCAACCAGAACTGATGAAGAATTAAGAAAAGTGATAAAATCCAAAAAGAAAGGACAAAACAATCCGATCTCCAGAAGGATCTTTGTTATTGAGACAATTGTAGGTTGATCTGTATAAGAGTGTTGTACCAGACTGTGATTGATCCCATATATGAAACCAAGAAGCAATTGGGGTTTTGAAGAGAAATTCATTGTTAAGTTGTGAAAACATTAACTGTGAATTTGAACATATAGGTCAATCTGGTAAAAAAGAGATTTTACTAGTGCCTGAATGACTGCTATTATTATACAGAAATGTGAACCTTGTACCCAATGTGTGCAGAGAAAAACATTATCAACTTATGATACATATTTGACAAAAAAGTACCAGTAAATCTTTAGAGCTTGAATGCATTGACTTTTTAATGTCTGGATGGAGATAATCAATATACAAATTATATCTTACTGTTGATTGATAAATTCAGCACATATGTACCAACTTACCCAGACAAGAAGAACCAGAAAACATCATGGTTGCTCAAATATTATAGGGAAAGTTTTTCTCATAAAAATTCCTTTCTAGGATCTATTCTGACCAAGGCAGAGATTTTAAAGCAAATTACCTTAGCAAATATTAGGTTTAGTATGTATCAAAAAGTCTAGAACTGTAGCTTTTCTTCCATATAGAGTGTTCCACAGCTTGAATGTTCCAAGATGTATGCTGTTAACTCTGAAACCAGAAGTGAAATATTAATGGAATCAACATATGCCATTTGTAGCCCATAATTCAATTCCACCAAGAATGATGCAATAGATTTTATACCCTACTTGATCATGTTTGGACAAGGGTCACATTTATATAACTTAGATTTGGAATTTCAGATTAAGGTAACAATATAAATATTCACAATCAGTACATTTCTCAACTGAGAGAGAAGTTAAACTTATAAGCTACAATTTTGGCTAAAAAGAGCTATGTCTAAAGCAAAAGATATCATTCGAGAATCTATCATTACGACTTTCAACAAAGAGACAGATCTGTTGAAAAACCTTGGTATCAAAGAGACTCACAGGTTAACTGACCTACAAAAAACCAAACACGTACAAATTTAGTGAGAAGCATGATGAGTTGGCAGTTTGCAGAATAACTTCGACATAGTAGAAAGAATATTAGAAAGATAATTCACTGCAACAGCTTATTACATGTAGAAGAGATAGTTGGACTTTTCCAATGAGCAGGTAGAAAGAAATGATAGACAATTACCCTATTGGATACTTAACTAAAATGATAATCCACTAGTCATACCAAGACTGAAATATCCATGGGTTCTGAAAATAATGTTTCCAGTGAATTTCCATATTATCATTTTAAAACAAGCACTGACAGGTCAAGAAAATTGCACTACAGATGACTCCTTTATTTCCCCAAACTGCAACTATAGAGACTAATAGGGTAAAGACACCATAAATGTCACAAAACATTGATAGACAATCCTTTGCTATGAGTTTGAGTGTAAAGTAGCAAATCTATAACGATAATGATGAAAAAGAGCCCCTATCAGTTATTCGCTTTTGAATAGGAACAAAGAGGTAAGTCAGTGGCAGAGGAAATTGACCCAGAAACCAGTCACTAAACAAAGTTAAAATGCTACAAGTGAACCTGACATTGTTATCCACATATCCAATGACAGTACTGTACATTTAGAAATTGCCCATGTGAAGCATGTCCTGCATGAAATTGCATGTTTATTGTTATACAAGTACCATATATTTAAGTTATCCTTACTTTATTATGTTGCTGTTATGTTCATTTGCCTGTTTTCATGTTGTGTTTGTAGTATAGCAGATCCATTTAACTTGTTTTAAAAACAAAAAAAAACATTTGTTTTATTCATTTTGTGTGTCTACTTATAGTTACACCATCTTGATAGATTTTTTTAAAAATTAATTTTTATCAAATGATGTAATTTTAAGATGTGAATGTGGTATTCCCTATATGTAACCAAGAGAAATTTCCAATTAAATATCTCTGAATCAAAAGTATCAAAGTATCAAAACAATGGTTTGTACAGTATCATGGTTATTGCATGCCCTGTTGAAATTTTTTCAAATGGACAATAAACTAGGATTCCAGGACAATCACCCTTTTTGTTAGAAAGTATTAAAGTTTATTTTTATGCTGCATAGTTCCAGGATCCAAGAATGCCTTAACTATCTTTTTTCTAAGCAACTATAAATTTTCTGGCTCTGGAGAGGAATGATGAACACATTATCCCAGAATGCATAGCAGAAATATTTTGGAACAGAGTCTTTGAGAAGCCTGTGTATGAAGATGGTACTAGGAATGGTTCACAGAGACTTCTGGGAAGTCAGAGGCAGAAGGAACGAATCATGAAGACATTGATTCTCCAGATTGCTTTTCTCTCATTGCTTTCAATCAGAGAGACTATGAAATAATTCACTGCAACCACTTCCTGCCCATAGAAGAGATAATTGTAATTTTCTAGTAAGCATGAGAAAAAAAGAAATGGACACTTACCCTAGTGGATGCTGAACTAAAAAGATGATGAGCAGATTATACAAAGGTAGAAACAGCAATGGCAACCAATTGCCACTGTCATGGGATAAATGGTTTGAATGATGTGGTGCTAAACATACCTGGTTTATGAGACTTTCACCCTCAAAGAAACTCTTTCTTTCCTCTGTGATTTCTCCAAACTGTGGAGAAAGCCCTGCGAAATCACCCATCTCTGGGATTCAAACTCTGCCCTTAAAAGCAACAAAAGCAGCTGTTCTGTTGCTAATGGGCTGAACTGTTCCTATTTCTTTTTCCCTCATGTTTTCTGTCTTTTCCTTCTTTGATATTAGATAAAAGAATTCAGTGTGCTAACCTTTGTTGAGTCGTTTTTTGGTAGCAATGGAAGGTGGGAGAGGGTAAGTCTGAAATAAAAATTGGACCCATCCAAGGCCCACTGTTGTAATTGGCTTTGGATGAAGAAGCAACTGAAAAATGATTTCTGCTTCTCCCCCTACTCCCAGCCCACACAAGCAGTTACTACCTAGTGATTCTTCAACAGTAGCAGCTTTTAGCCAATTCAAGATGGTTCCATTGCACAGGAACACAATGGTAAAAATAACATCTGGAATTAGCAAACAAAGGAGGAAAGTTTAGGTAAAAAAATTAGTTTAATAAAACTTTACCATATTTCAATATGTCATATCAAATTATTTCAATCACCAAAAAACTTATACCACAACAAAAAAATCTAAGTAATCCCAAGTAAACAGAAATAAAAGCAGAGATTTTTTTAAAATTGAACCATTATTACCCTACTTAACTGCATATATGTATGTATTTTGAGGTGAGTCCCAAAACCAAGTATTAAAGGGGTTTCTGCTGCAGTGGGCTTTCCTGGGAACCTCATTCCTCAGCACCTGAGTCCATGCAAAGTAATCATGGGCTTTCACTTACCCCATGGGTGATATATTGAAAGTACTACATAAAGATGCCTTTGCCAAGGTGATTCAAATAAATTTGACCATGATTTCTGTTGAAATAAGTTTTATTAAATTGATTTTCATTTTGCATACCTAAACTTCTGTCCTTGCTGACTCATTTCCAGATCTTATTTTTGCCCATTTTCTTAGTTCAATGGAGGAAACTGCTTTCCTTTGTGTTTTTTTCTTTCAGTCCTAGATATTCCTTCCATTTCCTAAACTTTATTCCCTTAACCATCTTCTCTAGTTGAAGCAGTTTCTATTTTGATCTCTCCAAATGAGTTACAGAAGTTACCAGTTAAGAAACACTGAATTAAACTATGCTACCTTACCGACAACCTGTACTTAGTGACATACTCTCTATAACTTTTCTTAGTGCTAGCTGATGTTTCTTCATCTTTAGTTTTACCCCAAAAAAAGAGCTTCCAAATCCTTCTCCTCCCTATTCACTGTGAGGTGATATATTTACCATGAACCCAACTTCATGCTTTCTGTTATAGGAACAAAGCCTAGCATTGTTAGGTGAAGGTTTTGGACTACAGCCTGATATACCCCTGCACATCTCTCCAGTCTTTTGCCATAGACTTGTCTACTCTTCTTACTTCTGCACTGTAAGTAACAGCCTGTTTTTTGGCTTTAAAAGTCTCTTCTTTTGTTTCCCCTTCCCCTTTCCCCTCCCCCTTTTTTCATCAGATTGAAACCTGCATATATAACACTATCATTTGATAAGACTCAGAGGAAAAAAACTGGGACAGCAGATGACTCATGTTTTTTCCATAGTCTTAGCCAAATTACTTTTTAGTCATCTTAACAAATGGTAGTTTGGCTATACCACAACTACAAGCATAAGCCTAAAACCTTTTGCTTTCTTCTTTATTGCTCTGACAAGTCTGATTAAACAAGTAAATTGAATTTGAATATCTGTTTACCATGAGGAAAAAACCTCATGTCTGGGTGATGGAGAATATACTCTGTGGAGCTTCTTGCTTTTATTTCCTAAGTTCTCAGCATAAACTCTTTGAATATGAGCTTGAGTCACTGGCCTTATTCTGTTAAAATAATAATGAATGGTCACAATTCCTTTCAGCTATGAAATGCTAACATTCTTCTACTCTTATGTCTCTGAAACTTTCTAAAGTAAAATGAATGGAAATTCTGAAATAGCCACACAATGGAGAGACCTGATTGTTACTAGATTTTAATTGGTTCATGCACATTTAAAAATTTTAGCTACAGACATTTTTGTGAACTTGCCTTCCTCCCCAACCTTTTTTTATTTTTGTCTATTGAAAAAAAATTAAAAAGGAAAGTCTGAAGATATCTCTCTACTCTTGATAAATTGTTCATATTGCTATTTGCTATTAATGTGTTTTGTATCTACTTTTAGACTTCTGAATCTTGATCTTAATGTCTTTGTTCTTTAGTATATAGCCTCAGCCACTTAACACTGTCTTTTCCTTCAGGATTCTAATATGATGGCTTTGAGGTAATTTGGAGCATTGCCAAAAATACTCCCTATCACTTAATAAGCATGCATTCAATTTTCTTTGAATTGACTTTCACCATGAATGTTGTCTTGTCTCTTACTGATCTTAAGTGTGTAGACGTTTATCATAATGATGTCATGTCCTTTTGTACATGTAGTACCAGCCTTATATCATTCTTAGTAAAATTCTATATTTGATGCATGGACTAGGAGACCTAGATATGTTCAGAAAAAATAGGGTTCCCAAATTGCTTTCTGGTAGCAATGTGTTCATAAGGGAATTATGAAAAGATGGATACTGACCAAGGTGGGAACAAAAAATGTGCTTACTCTTCTGTACATGTGCATTGTTCCTACTAATACTGATAGGTGTCCACTATTATATTTGCAATGTGTAATCCACCTACTTTTACTAATCACTATACTGTGGACTTTAGATCTTTAAAAGTGACTCTGGGTAACATAATCATAGCAACATATCATCCTATTTCTGGACAGAGTATTACTCCTTAAAAAGAGGACCAGGAATGGATTGAGGAACTGCTTAGATAATCTCTTTATAGGTTTTTAAATTCTCAATACACATTTTTAGTCATTTGTTTATTGGACTTTTAAGTTTTTTTGTGAGCTAGGTTATGAATAAGCCCCTGTATTTGCAAGAGGCAACTTTTTCAATGATTCATTTTTTTAAAAATAAGAAGGTAGGAGTGGGTATTAGAAAGACAAAATATTATTTTAAGACTTTCAAGAGTAGATTTGCCGTACCCAAAATTATTGATCTGGTTTATCATTTAGAATGCCACAGTTGTTACAGTAGATGAATTCTGAGTCTATCTTCTTATGCACTGATACATTCATACAGTGAACATTATTAAACGGCTTTAATGCACTAAAAACTGGACTAGGCCTTGAGGGAGACACAAATAAATAAGACAGGGTTTCGTCTTTCAGTAAGTTTATTATTTAGTAGGGAAAACTATTAAAACCTGACATAGTAGGATTATATTTTAAAGCTAAAATATTAGAAAGAAATTTTTCTCATCTGTAAAATGAGGGAGTTTAACTAGATGACTTCCATGATCACCTAAAAGTGTTGATCTTATGATCTGTGTTAGGAATATTCTCATTATCTTCTCCATGCACCATAGTGAGAATGAGGCACATAGTATAACACAGATAGCCATGAACTGATAATGCACTATCATGTAACCCAAGGTATAGATTTTTTTTCCATTAATGAAATGTATTTTTATTTAATCATTTATATTTGATATGATTGTATTTTCATTTCATTATTGTACTTGATTTTTATTTTACCAAATTCATTAAGAAACCAAAATTAATAACAAACATAAATATAACAACTAAGTGTTTAAAAAATAATAATACTTTGATATCTTCTTATCTCAGAAAGAATCTTTTGTGTAGGTAGCTGACTCTAGCCCCTAAATGCCTAAGTCATTCATGATTTCTTTCCATAGATTTCTCTACCCTTTTTGACAGTTTAATAGTTTATTTTATGATGTGTTGGCTCCTATTCACTGTCCCAGAAGCATGAGCTATTTCAGTTTAAATTCTACATGGTGATCAATCAATCAATCAACATTTAAGTACTTCCTATATGCCATACTACATGTTAGATCCAAAGTGTCAAAAAAAAAGGGTATATCTGCTAAACCAGATGAAGGTGGCCTTGCTGTATGAGATCTAAAACTATATTATAAAGCAGCAATCATCAAAACCATTTGGTACTGACTAAGATATAGAGTAGTCGATCAGTGGCATAGGATAGGTTATCAGGGCAATCTAGGCAATAACCTTAACAATTTAGTGTTTGATAAACCCAAAGACCCCAGCTTTTGGGATAAATATTCACTATTCGGCAAAAACTGCTGGGAAAATTGGAAACTAGTGTGGAAGAAATTAGGGCTTGACCCATACCTAACACCACAGACCAAGATAATATCTAAATGGGTTCAAGATCTAGATATAAAGAGTGATTTTGTAAGCAAGTTAGAGAAACGTAATATAGTTTACCTCTCAGACCTGTGGAGATGGAATAAATTTATGTCCAAAGAAGATCTAGAATTCCTAATTGAACACCAGATAGATAATTTTGATTATATTAAGTTAAAAAGTTTCTGTACAAATAAAACTAATGCAGACAAGATTAGGAGGGAAGCATCAAATTGGGAAATCATCTTTACATTTAATGGTTCTGATAAAGGCCTTATTTCTAAAATATTTAGAGAATTGTCTCATATATATATAAGAATTCAAGCCACTCCAATAGATAAGTGGTCAAGGGATATGAACAGACAATTTTCAGATGATGAAATTAAAACCATCTCTAATCATATGAAAAGTTGCTCCAAATCACTATTGATTAGAGAAATGCAAATTAAGACAACTCTAAGGTATAGATTTTTAATGGAGTTTTACTATCATTTTAACAGCATCATATCAAAGGAAGGGTGGAGTTTTCAACATAGATATGAGAATTAATTATGTGGTTGAATTTATTGTGCAATAACATTTAGTTAGGAAAACATTCACTCATTCAGATGTGTCATCACGACATGATGAGAAAGTAGATTCGTTTAAGAAAAATGATCATCTTGTGCTGCTTTCATTATTGTCTGAAACAATCACAGCATTGTCCCATCCATTTGAATTTTGGGCTTCCTGATTAAATCCTAATTTTTAATCTGTGGAATCCATTTTGTAAATTGAATACATTCTGTGCGTATGTTAAAATATATCTAGATTTTAAAATCTGGATTTGATTAATCTAGTCCTGCTATTAAGAAGGGAGTAAAATGCATGAATTCTCTAAGTCCCTAATGATCTATCAAATATAACTTTCCAGAAAACTGGGGAAAAGTAACTTACTAGAGGAAAGGGCCTGAAAAATATGGGGAGTGATTGATTTCAGCCTATTTCACATAATATATATTCAGTTTCCAGTTTGTTAACATATAAGCATATACCCATGATGTCAAACTATTGTCAACCAACATTTACTCAGTGCTTACTACTTTTGCTTACTAAGTCCTAGAGGTGCAAAGAAAAAAAGAGATGAAAATGCAGTCCTTATCATCAAGGAGTCCACATTTTAATAGGGAAGACAATAATATACAAACAACAATGTACATTTAAGATATATAGAGAGTAGATCAGAAGTAACCCCAGGGAGAAAGCATTAGTGATACGGGAAGAGAGAGACGAGAGGAAACACTAGAAAAGACTTCTTGCAAAAGTGGATTTTGAGCTAACTGTATATTGAAGTAAGCCAGGAGAGTGAAGAGGTAGAAAGGAGGGGGGGGATATTCCATGCATGGAAGACAGCCAGTGAAAAAGCATACAAAGAGGAGATGGAATTTTGTGTGGGAGGTACAACCAAAAAACCCAGTAATACTGGATCATAGAGTTGATGAAAAGAAATAAAAGGTAAGAATGTTGGAATGGTAGGAAAAGACCAGGTTGTGAAAAGCTTT
This sequence comes from Myrmecobius fasciatus, assembly GCA_023553655.1. Classification (NCBI taxonomy): domain Eukaryota; kingdom Metazoa; phylum Chordata; class Mammalia; order Dasyuromorphia; family Myrmecobiidae; genus Myrmecobius; species Myrmecobius fasciatus. The sequence continues at coordinate 946,713 of JAJPUD010000114.1, read as the reverse complement.
ATAAGTGAAACAGGATATTTGATATTTTATCCTAAATGTAATAAGGATCCATTGGAGTTTACTGTGCAAGGAACTGTGGTCAGATCTATATTTGTAGAAAATCATTTTTGGCAGCTGAATGGAGGATGGATTGGAAAAGAGAGAGATCTGCTGGAATACTGTTACATTACTCAGGGTGTGAGGTGATGGGAAACTATACTAGAGTGGCTAACTATGTGAGTGGAGAGGAGAGGATGAATATAAGAGAGATTGTGAAGGACTTCCAACATATTTGATATGTAGGATAAAATGTGAGTGAGAAATTGAAGATAATAATACCTTGGTTGCAAACTTGAGTAATTGGAAATATATGTGGTACCTTGAATTACTATTCAATAAGGTAGTCCAGAAGAAAAAATTAAGAGGGGAAAGAAAATGAGCTCTGTTTTGTATATGTTGACTTTAAGATGTCATATACAGTTTTAACTGTCTAATAGTCAGTTCATGATGCCAGAATGCCAGTTAGGAACGAGGTTAGGGTGAGATAAATAGATATGAGCATCTTCTATATAGAGATAACAGAATACTTGGGAGATAATGTAATCACTAAAGGAGATAGTATAGAAGGAGAAAAAAAGAGGGCTTAAGGACATACCTTTTGGTGGACACCCACAGTTAGGGAGTATAACCCAGATAAAGATCTAGCAAAGAAGACTGAGAAGGAGTGAATAAACATGAGAGAGCAGGAAGAGATTTGTGTCACGAAAACCTAGAAAGAAGAAAGAATCCAAGAGAAGTAGGTGATTGACCGAGATAAGGGTAGGAAAAAGTCAAGAAGAATAAGAATTGAAAAAAGACCAATTAAGAGAAGAGCAAATAACAGATCATTGGGTAACTTTGGAACAATTGGTTTTAAACCTATGTTGGGATTAGAAGCCAATATGTAGTGTTAGAAGCAAATGAAAGGAGAGGAACGGGAAACAGTGACTATAGATGGCTTTCTCGAGGAATTTAGCCAGGAAAAGGAAGAAGGAGATGGGGTTGATAATTGGAACTAGTAAGATCAGAGGAAACCTGAATAGGTTTGTAGGTATGAGGCAAGCAATCAGTAAACAGAGAGACTGAAGATTAGTGAGAGAGGACATGATTTAATGGAGAAAAAGGGATGCCATGACATAAGGAGTGGATGTAGAAGAGTTTGCATTGGCAAGAAGAGAATTTGAAATGAAATTAAATTGGACGGAGGAGATAGTGAGGTGACTTTTGGGAAGATAAGATATGAAAATAGGGTGTTTCAAGATATAACATTTAAATCTGTTTTGAGACAAGAGTGGCAATGGATTTGGAATGCTTGGGGAGATTTTGCACCTCATCCCATTATTCTCTCTTTTGTAAGTTTTATTTCATTTTTTTAGTGTTAGTCAATTGAAATGGACAATATTTGACTTACTAGGATGCTGCTTTAAAATCACATTATGATCTCATGAAATGTATATATTTGTGTTTATCTAGATTAACACTATGTGCAATGAAAACTTCACAGAGATGTCTACTCTGAATTTGGATATGCCTATGAAGGAAAAAGAACAATATCAATGAAATAACACATTCAATCCAAATAAGTAAATGAATGAATGAATGAATACATAAGGAACATAGAGATTTCTTTTTTTATTGAAGCTTTTTATTTTCAAAACATAAAAGGATAATTTTTTACCATTGACCCTTGCAAAACATTGTGTTCTAATTTCCCCACCTTTCCTCTACCCTCTCTCCTAGATGGCAAGTAATTCAACAGAACAAAAAGATTTCTAAGAAAATAACAGACGTTATGACCAGAACACTTTGTTTATAGTCAAGAAGAAGAATATAGTTGGGTTTGAACTCCAACTTAGATACTTCATGATTATATATTATGGGAAGGTTTCTTAAAGCAAACAGAGTCTTTATAATCTACCATAGAGAAGAGTTGTGTGGATCAAATGAGATAAAGCAAATGAAGCATTTTGTGAACTGTTTATAAATGTATACTGGAAATACTGATCTAGATGGAATTCCACCAACTAGCCATTTAGGAAAGGTTCATCCTGTATGTGTTAGACTCTCCTTATTAAGTGAGTATCCTGCTAAGGCACTTTTAAAAGAAGTTAGCATGTAAACTAACACTTAGGGATAGTAAATGCAGTTTAATGCATAAGTAGCCAACTGAGAAACTGTGATATAGTAAGGAGAGTCAGTCCCAGAGTGAAGAAGAATTATTCCTCCCCTGTATCATATTGGCTGTGTAACTCTGGGTAACTTAACTTTTACATGTCCCAGGCAATTCTCTGAGACTCTAAGGAACAGCTCAGGTACTGATCTGATTGGTACATGAAGTTTCCTTACTGGGCAGTTTCTATAACAAAGAAATCACTGGCTCAGGCCAAAAACATAAAAGGATAACAAACATCTAAGAAGATCATTTCACATTATTATGGAATATGATTCCTTTTCCCTCTATTTAAAAAAATGGCAATGCATTTTCAGTGAATTTATTCTTTCACACCTGCCAATCAAATAAAGCCATAGCATTTTTAGACCTTGAACAGCCCTTGAAATCATCTAACCCAAATATTTCATTTTATAGATTAGAAAATTAGAGCTTCTACCACATGGATTTATTACATACTATTTTTTCTTCCTTATAACTAATTCTAAAATGACTGAGGATCATCATAATTAAATAATGGTATGATTCAAAGACACAAAACTTGTAGCATTGGAATAAACCTGTATACATGTCACAGCTTTCATATCATTATTTTTTCCTACATAGGTTTTTCCATGATTAAATTCCATTTACAGTGGCATACATTAACAAACTTTTCCTGTTTCTCATCATGGAAGTCTTCATTTAACTGCTAATATATCCATGAAAATTGGACCTAATCAATCCATCTATAGACACCAATTATCCATAGTGAAGTTTCTAAAGCTATTTTCATGTGCCATATTAAGACAGCATTCTCAATCTATTATATGAAAGAAACCTTTAAGATGGAACTCTATCAGAGTTATAGATCATTTTAACTTAACGACACTGTGAAATAATATTCTATTAAAATGTGTTTGGAGGTTTATAATGACGTTGGGGCTTATAGGACTAATCAGTAATGAAGAGATCTTTAGTAGTGGTGAAAATGAAATTTCACAAAAATCCTTCAATGATAAGTACATTTCTTCAAATGTCCATTCAGTAACCCATGCTTGTTCTTTACAGTTTGCCTGAATAGATAATTTGATATACTTAGATCTGTGGTCTCATTAATGTCAGTATTCTTTCTAACACATAGATCATGATTCATCCTTATTCTCATATCAGGGGTAATTTTTGATTATGTCCTCCTGTAAAACCATGGGGAGGTCTACCCTGAGTTCTGGGGCTTCTAGTTCTCTTGATATTGTAAAGCTGCCAGTGCAATATGAGAATTATCTATCAGTTATCCCTCATTCCTGTAATAATGGTTCTGTTATCTTTTCCAGTCATATACTTCTCTCCACTGTTTACCTTGAACTAGTCTAACTTATTCATGTAATAAAGGGAAAAGAACAATGTTGTCTAGTCTTGCAAACCATTTAAACAGAGATTAAGACTGGAATTTGAGCAGACTAAAGCACAAATAATCAGGTGTTTCAGTCAAGTCCTAATGAGCATCTGTTTGTCCAGAGGCTCCTCCTTGCTCCCTCTGCAAAGTTCCCTGACCATTTAAGAGAACACTATTGCTCTGTGAATTACCCTTGGTGAGACTCAGAAGAATAAATTAAGACCAGCAGCCAATTGTCCCACTGAGATAACGATGACCCTTGGTAGAGGAAAAGCATTTCCTGTCCTACTTGCACTCCCTATCCAGGAAAGAGTTTCATTTTGGGATAACGGAAAGACATTTTATTTCTTATTTCATACCAAGAATCAAACTTATTTAATAGTAATCTACTTCTAAAGGATGCACGAATAGAGAAAACACCATATCATGAGACCAACTTTACCTGAAATAAAGTGTCAAGGGAACAAATTTTGAACTGATATATTAAAACACTCAATGTAGTAACTATGGAGCTTGTAACTTCCTAGCAACATCTGTCCGATGCTATGTGAAGTAACAGACTGGTTTAGTTTAGGTTTTTTTCTTTATTCTTTTTTAAAGTTTAAATATTATATAATGTTTTGAAGCTCATTTAAATAAAATTGGTTTTCAGAAATGAGAAAAGAAAAGCATCAGCATTGATATACTCTTCAATAGAATGAGAAAGAAAGGGGAAAGAAGAGAAATGAGAAACATTTCTGTTCTAGAAGAAAATGGCTAAACCTAATTAGTGGAAGGGTAGAGAAAGCTTCAGGTTCTAAATAATCTACAATGTATTTAGCTAAACTAATAATAGATATAAAGAATACATTCTGGAAGGTCTCCTCCAATCTAAATATCTAATCATTTGGGCTAATTAGGGTCTGACTTCTGTAAAGTCTCAAAGAAAGAGATTGAAACTTCAGTGTGTTGTTTGTATCTGCTTCATTGTGCTTTCTCTGTTGTTGGTCATCATGTGGGCACTCAAAAATTAAAAAATATTTTTAATAAGTTTTATGGATCCATTCTAATTTTTTAAAAGTAAAGCTATTTCAAATCTTTAATAAATGTCAAATCAAATAATTTTAGTTTTCAAAAAAGCTAATTTTCAAAATTGAATTTAGAGTTACAAAGAATCTTAGAGATTATTTCTTTTAATGTCTTAGTTTAAGTCAGTCAATCAGGAAACACAATGTGAGCAGCATTGTAAAAAGTTCAGGGGATATGAAAAAGATAAAATCATGGCCATAGATATCAAGGAACTCAAAATCTCTTTCTAATAGGGAAGACAATATGCAAACAACTATGTATGTATATAATATACACAATGAAATGAAAAAGATCTTGGAGACAGGCACCTAATAAGGGAAACAGAGAAGAAACTAGAAAAACCTCTTACAGAAGATCTTGAAGGAAGCCTTGCAAGGGAAGAGGAAGAGATAAGGAGAGAGAGCATTAAACAAGTGTAATAAGACTAGAAAGGTAGGAAGGAGACAGGTCGTAAAGGGCCTTAAAAGCCAGAAAAGAGTATTTTGTAGTTGATATTAGAGGTTACAAGGAGCCATTGTAGTTTACGTGTTAGGGAAGTAATATGGTGATATTTGTGTTTCAGGAAAATCGTTTTGGCAGCTGAGAGGAGGATAAATTGAAAAGAGCAAAGATCTTTTTGAGGTTTGGAAACCAATTAGAATACTATTGTCATAGTCAAAGAATGAGGTTATGAAAGCCTGCACTCAGAATAGCGGTTGTATGAGCGAAAAGAAAGGAATGTATATGAGACATTGTGAAGGTTAAAAAATGACAAGATTTGGTGACATATTGGATCAATGGGATATGAGTGAAGAGTGGAGGATGAAACCCCTAGTGTGAGTTTGGATAGCTGGGAGGATAATGGTGCCCTGGATAGTAACGGGAAGTTTAGAAGAGGAAAATGTTTAGAAGGAAAGGTAATGAGTTATGTTTGGGAATCTTTGGAATTTGAGATTATCTATCTATCCAAATATCTATCTATATCTATATCTATATATACATTTGAGGTGTCCAGTGTAAGAGCTGGTGATATAATAAGGAACCTTCACTTTCTTCACTGAAATAATTTTGGATGACTTTGTATATTCTTTTTCATTTACTTACTTGCTCACCCTAGGCAAGTCACTTTACCCTTTTTGCCTCAATTTGCTTATCTGTAAAATGAGCTGGAGAAAGAAATGGCAAGCCATTTTAGTTTCTTTGCCAAGAAAACCCCAAATGGAGTCACAAAGTCAAATAAACTGAAGTGACTAAACAATGACAACAAAACTCTTTTTTCATATGAAACCTTTTGCAGATGGCTTGATAATTTTAAGGCCATTGAAAATTTTTAATTCCCCAAAGTCACTTGAATAATCACTAGAAGAACTAAGTGCCTAGATTTTCTGACTCCAATCCAGCCACCAGATTATGTTATAAAATGTTGCCCCTTTTTCAAGGACTCAGTTGAATACATTTAGCCATACAGTCAGGGAAGAAAGTTCTATATTTGTTCCCTGAAACTCCTTTAAAAGAGCTGTCTCATTTTAATGGGTAGAAATACTATAGAGTATGTTCACTGTAGTAGTTTGGATTTGGAACTGAAGAAAGCCATAGAAAGCACAAACTATTAACTCATTTGTGCACTTGGTGGTTTGCAACTCATAGCCACATCTTCTCCCTACCCCCTCTCCCATCCTGGGCTATACACAAACAAGTTCTCCAATCTAATGCTTATCAAGATGGAAACAAGGCCAGACCTGCTCTTCTAGATAAAATGCTTTGGCTTCTAACTGCCTGGCTGCTTATCATTCATCTTGCAGTGTTAACCATAACCCCTTTCCTGACCTGCTCCACTTCTTGTTTTCAGATGAGCTGTAAGGACAAGGGGAAGAAAAAAAAAACATGCTTGATGAACAAGTTCACTTACTCTTGTGTTTCCCCTTTCTGCTCCCTCCCTTAAAAAACTGTTCATCCTCTTCACAGTCATAAACTGGGAGAAGTTGTCTACTTGAAATCAGTAAAGAAATCACTTAGAAAATGAAGATTTTGATCATAGTGTGTATATTTTGTGTGTATTTGTATACACACTATGATTTTTTAATTTCATTTTACTGTTATAACATCTTATCACTGTAATCTTGCCTTAAAAGTTACAGATCTATAAATCCATACATAGATCTTGTAGATCTATTTATCTGTTGTTGATGATGATATTTTATCCCAGTCTAAGAAGGACTGGTAAATATAGTTTCCTCTCTCTCTCTTTTCTTCCTCCTTTTTCTTCTCTTTCTCTCTTTTCTTCTCCTTCTCCTTCAGAATCAAATAAGCTGAATCACCTTCTCATCCATAATGTTTAGTTTGGCTTACCTAAATTCTTGCTTTCATCCAAACAAAATATTGTTTCTTCATGCCCTCTGCTTGGCATCTAAAAGTGAAAATAGTAGGGGAAGAGCAGTCAAGGTTTCTAATTCTTAAGCACTATCAGTGACTTACTATATGATCATTATTTTGTGTAAAATATTTCTTGAATATAAAATGGAAACGACAACAAAAAAAGATCCATTACAACCCCCTCCCCCAGGAATGTTGGAATTCTCTCAGTTTGGTGCTTCTTGGTTTTGAAAAGAATGTAAACTGTCTTTTATGGGGTTGCAAGGGGCCAACATGTTATAAACATATTCAGTGAACCACCATATTCTGGTTTATCATACCTCTATCCCACAAAAACCCATATGTCTGAATTTACATGCCCTTTAAAAAGTATAGTAGAGTATCCAAAAGAATTGAAGCTCCCTGGAAGGTTTAAGCTCTGTCAGAATAAGAACCTTGGCAAGTGAATTTCCTTATCTTGACCTCAATTTTCCCACTTATAAAATGAGATCATCAGACTCCATGATTTCTGAAGTCCTTTATAGCTACAAAATTATGACACTATGAAGCTGTGTTACAAGTACAAAGTATTGGTGTGTGCTTTTAAAAAATATTTTATATTAAATTTTTCTGCATTAGAATATAAGCTTTTTGAAAGTAAAGACTGTCTTCCTTGCTTGTATTTTTATCACTGGTGCTTACTTAGCAGTGTCATATACATAGAAGTGCATTATATATGCTCTGTCTGTCTAAATACAGCATAGCATATTGGTCTTATCAGGAAGACTTGGACTCAAGATTTGCTCTTTGATCATGGACAAGCCAATTAAACTTTTAATGTCTCTCCAGAAAATTCTCTACTACCCTTAATTTCAGATAAGTTGCTGACCTATATCAGAGAGATTTCCAAGCTGAGAGCTCTCCATATTGATTTTCTGGTATTAGGGCTACTTGGGCCCCCCAAAAAGTACTGCTATGGGACCGTGTATGTATAAATTATTTTACATTGCTTCCCAGAGAAAGCTGTTTTCCAGTGATCACTATTCAGACTCAGGCCTTCCTTATCTCTTGAAATTAAGAGAGAGAGATAGAGACAGAGAGAGACAGATACAGAGACAGAGAGACAGAGACAGAAGGAAGGAAGGAGAGAGAGAGGGTGGAGGAAAAGAGGGAGGGGGTGGGGAGCAGAGTGAGAGGGAGGAAGGAGAGTGAGGTTGGGAGGGAGGGAGGGAGAAGGAGGACAGGGAAGGAGTGAGGAAAGAATGGAGAGAGAAAAAGAGGCAAAGTCAGAGAGAGAGAGAAAGAGGGAAGAAGTAAGGGATGGAGGGAGAGAGAAAGAACATTAGACCTAAAATCAGAAATGACAAGTTTGAGTTGCAGCCCTGATATTTACATTTCCATCAATTTGGGCAAGTCTCTTACCCTATAGAACCCTGTTTTCTCAGTTGTAAAATGAAGTTAGCAATACCTGTACAACGTCCCTCACAGGATTGTTGTGGGGGAAAAAAGCACTTTATAACTCAGTGTTACATACTAATGGATTAATAGTAATAATGAAAATAATGGGATATAGGGTATTATGGATTTCTTTGAGAGAGGAGAAAAAAAATAAATAACTATCATAGAGAAAGTTCCCCCAACAATAAAATTTGCAGATCCTGTTGTGTGTTACTCTGAAAAGTAAGGCCCTTTCTTCTCTAGGAGTTTTTTAAGAAATAGTAAGGTTCCTAATCTAGCAGGAGTGAGTTTTGATGCTTCTCGAACACACTAAATAGCCTTCTACTTTTCTTTCCATTCCCATGAGGCTATTATCACTAACTCTTTGCAGCCCTACCAAACTATGTGCGTCAGAGCAGCTAAGTGAATTATCTTCAGTACCAAGAGGGAAAAAGTTCTTCCTTTAAATATCTTGGCAAAACTAGAACATCTATCCTAACACCTTGCAGCTGGCCTCTGATAAAAGAAGACAGATAATAATCACTGCTTCTGAAGCCCTAAATGTACACCAATTATAGAAACAATGAAAAGACCTTTGTCCCAAACCCAAATACAGAGTGTCCCAAAAGTCTGAGTGCAGTTTAAGCTATTAAAACTTCCCTCAGACTTTGGGGACACGCTGTATTTTGTTTTGACTAATCTTTCGATCTTTTGATTTCATGGAGTCAGAGTGGTTTAGAAGGGAAGTATGCGTAGGGGTAAGTTGATGTGCTTTTGTGGTGTGGGTTTGGGGGAAGCACCATGAATATGATGTCCATAATGAATTTGAGAGACACTGACATATGCTCAGTTTCATACCCAGACTTTTGTTAAAAATGCCTTATATATGCTTATTTTTGTTTTTTCACAAAAAGCTGGCTATAGTATAATATAGCAGTCTTTCTCTTTAATGAGGAATGGGAAGTGTGAAAGTGTATGTGTACCCAAGGATGGAGAATTAATGCTGTTATCTATCTCTCTATTTATGATATGTGTGTACATACATGTATGCCTCTCTGTGTGCTTACATATGTACACACATATATACATATATGTATGTATGTATGTATGTATATATACATATATATATATATATATACGTATGTATGATGTACCAGGAGGTAAGCCACTTCTTCTCTCTCTAGAAGTTGACAGCCAGAAGACCAGAGTCTCTTTTCTCTTTAGCTCTCACCAAGTCTACCTGTGCACAGACCATTGAAGAATCAATATTCATCAATAATAATAGTCTTGTCTAAAAGGTTTCTGCAACACTTTGAACCAAGGAGTACATAAAGTCTTGGAAAAGTCATTGAATGTTTTTCAATTAAACAAATATTTATATGTACCTACTATGTGCCAATAAGTTCTACACTAGATACTGTTGATACAAAGACAAAAACAGCCATATTCCTCAAGGAACGTATCACTACCAGTTTTATTAGACTTGTACACAGACAAGTAAATATAATTTGAGGAAGAAAAAAAAACTTAGGGCTTTATTGGATCAGGGGAACCTTTATGGAAGAGGTAAAATAAGCTGAACCTTAGATTATGTTAAGCATAACAAGATGTAGTGGTAAATGCTTTTTTGTGTAAAAAGCAGAGGTAGGGGATAGAATGTTAAATCTGAGGAACATTTAACAGGCCAATTTGCCTGAATCATCTCTCTCTCTCTCTCTCTCTCTCTCTCTCTCTCTCTCTCTCTCTCTCCCCCCCCTCTCTCTCTCTGCATATGTGTATAAGAATAAGATGAAATAAATTCAGAAAATAGATTGTAGAGGGCTTTAAATATTAAGTAAAACATGGGGATGGGACAAGAACCCCTCGTGCACTGTTTTGTGCTAAGATCAACAGGGAATCACTGAAGATTTTTGTGCTGGGAGGTGGGGTTGATATCACCATAGATATCTTGGGAATATTACTTTAGCAACTGTGCAAAGGATATATTGAAGAGGGGGATAGACTGAAAGCCATGACATTGATTAAGAGATTATTGCAGTAGCTGAGGGACCATGAAGAACCAGAATGGGGTCAATGGTCATGTATATAGAAAGAGGACAAATGTGAGACATGCCATAGTGGCAAAATCAACTCTCAATTAAATGCCTTTTTGAATATATAGTTGTATATTGTGTGGTAGATATTATTAGACCATAGAAAAAAATAACCCTTTCTAAATACCTAATTTTATCACTTGAACATCCCAAAGACTAAGTAAAATTTAGTGAAGAACCACTTACAAATGTTTCAGTTGCCTTATGTTGCCACTCTCTACACTACTTAGGAATTTAAAGATCACTAGAATTCGAAAATTTTAAAAACAAATGTGAAAAAAAAAAGATCAGATAAGAACAGAGCGGATCTCTAGCCCTAGTCCACACAGTCTACACAGCCTCATACATATAGAGTATGTTTGGGGGGATATGGGGGGTATGTTAGGAGGTTGACTAGGCAAGGTCCTCTGCAGAAAAACAGTAATATGTATGTCCCATATGGAACTGATATTTCTGAATTACCTACTCTGTATAGGCTTTAGAGAGATTGCACGATAACAATCGTGTGAGGTTAACATGCAATATAGTTTGAATCTCCACTTAAAAATCTGTACAATCAGGGGAAGATTGGACTCAAAGTTTGTTAAATGTTACTTGGTAATGTGAAAATACTTAGGTCATTTTAATAAGAACTCAATTTAGTTAAACAAAAAAATTACAGTTGACTTGTATATAGTTAAAGTTATTTCCAGGAGATACCAAAGTCTGGTATCTTTAAAGAGTTAAATTACTTTGCAGAGATGAACACTTTGATTGTAAAGAATGCTTGAGTCATTTTGAGTCAGAGGATCAGAATCTATACCAAGAAATTCAGAAGTATGAGTTTATCATAGATTTCCTGGTTCCAGATCTCTTATATGCCCTACATAATATTTGACTTTGTCCTTTTGCCTAGAGAGGCAAGAGATCATTTCCTTGACTCATTTCTTCCCTCTACAATCCATCCTCCACACAACTACCTAAGTGAGTGTTTTAAAGTGATCATGCCTTTCCCCTTTTCAATAAATTCCAGTGGTATTCCATTGCCTCTAGAAGAAAAATCCTCTGACATTTAAAACCCTTCACAACTTGGCCCCCAATGTAACTTTCTAGCCTTATTATAAATTCAAACTGACTTTCCAGCTTCCTTACATATTTGCCATCTCTGTACCTTTTGTATACTGTATATTTGGAATGCACTCTTTCTTCACTTCTGCCACTTAAAATCCTTAATTTACTTCCTCTTTATGTGAAACTATTGCTAAGCAACCAACATCCCAAATGCTAGTAACTTTCCTTCCCCCATCAAAAAAAATCGTCTTCTATGTATATACATATATATAGTACACACATGTATACACACATATATGCATATACACATGTGTTATATTTGTATATATTTATATCCATGTATTTGTATATATTTTCAATATATTACATAATATTTATTTTATACGTACCTCTCATGTTTATTATGTTATTATCTATTGGTTTTTGCTAATACAATATAGGCTGCTTGAGGGTAGGGACTGTTTCATTTAGTCTTTGTAACTCTAACAGTCAGCACTGTGCCTGACATAGAGTACATAAGTGTCTTTTGATTATTGATTGATTGGTGCAACATTCCAGAACCCAGTACTGCCTCCGTGCCATGATGAGGCACTAGAGTAGGATTCCCTGGAAAAGGCAGGTTCCAACAATGATTACTAGTAAAATGTTTTCTAGGAGATGCCTGAGCTAATAGGCAAAAGTGTAAAGGAGCAGAAAATGTGAAAAATATCTGGGAGGTATTAGTAGGGGGAATGTTTTTGCTTTTTTGAAAATAAGGAAAAAAGAAAAAAACAAAATGAAATAAAAGGTTAATCTATCTTTTAAAGGTGATAATATCACTCAAATCAAATTCACAATTATATTAAAATCAAATATTGTGAGTATCTGGAGCCTAGTGCAAGGGAGAAAAGAATTTGACTTTTTGATGATATTTCAGAAAGCATCATCATCATCCTAGCATGTATAATGTAGTATAAAGAGAAATGGACTTATAGAATCATGAGATCATAACTGTAAATAATCTTAGTATCTGGTTGAACCTTCTTCATTCAGGTGGGGAAATGGAGGTCCAGAAAAATTGCATACTGACCCAACCACTCACAGTACTAAGTTAGCAGAGCTGAAATTTGTACCCATTTTTTGACACCAAACTTAGTGTTCTTTCCACTATTCTTTACTCCTTTAAACTCAGAAGACTTGAGTTGTGACTGTGCTCAACCACTTTATATGTATTGTGTGGTATCAGTCAAGTCATTTCAGTAGCTATATGGCAGAGTGACTATAGTACTAGGTCTAGAGTTAGGAAGAACTAAGTTCAAGTCCATCCTCAAATATTTACTAGCTGTGTGATCTTAGGCAAGTTTCTTAAGTTATGTGTGCTTTGGTTTCCTCAACTCAAAAATGGAGATATAATATTTGATAATTGCATGCCTTCCAGGATTATTGTGAGGATCAAATGAGATAATATTTATAAAGCATTTGGCACAGTGCCTGACATTGTGATGATATCAAGGTTATTTTTATTGTCATTATTATTAAACCTCTCTGCTCCTTAGTTTCCTCATAAAATTAGGGGTTTGATTTAGATTAGCTCCAAATTTCTATAAGGTAAATATAGATGAACTACTTGAAATCATCAAGTTAGATGCTTTAGATTAGCAAGGAAGCTGTTTCTGTTTTCCTTTACATTGCTAAATCAATCAGAAAATCAGCAAAACTGAAGGAAGGTTTGGCTAAATATATCTAACCCAATAACTTTTTTTTTGTTGCTACCTATCCTAATTAGACTCCCATTCACCTGTTAGCATTTAGCGCTGCCCTCTGTTTGAGAAACGATATTCTAAAGGATGAAACAGATGTCAACTCTTGCTCATTTTTTTTTTTTGCTCTTCTCTTTTTTTTCTTCTGTGGGAAGATTTATTTCATGCTGTCATTTAGAGTAGGTGGGTGTGAATTTTTCTTCATTTTTACTCTGGCCTTCCAGGATTAAATCACATTTCTTTAGGGCTTCAAAGTTCAAAAAGTATTAAAATTAGGAGTCATTCATTTCTCAGGGCCACCTACATATAAGAAATTAGATGAGCTCACCTACTTCAATATAGAACATCAATTTCATAATGACTTTGATGCTAATTTGGTGATTTTCCCTCTCTATCTCTTAGGTTTTTTTTTTGTTTTGTTTTTTAGCTATAGAATGTGGGAATTGTACTATGAATGATATACTACCATCCTCCCAGTATCCCCAGCTTCACAACATCAGTGTTTTCGTCAACTCCTCATTCATCTCACACATCCAATCTGTCCAAATCCTGTCATTTTTACCTTCCCAGCATTCCTTGTAGATATCCTTTTCTCTGAGAAAATAAACCTATACTGATTCTGGCATTAACTTGGTAATTTTCCCCTTTCTGTGCCTTTGTTTCTTCAGCTCTGAAATATGAAGGTTGAATTAGTTGATCTTTAAGGTTCTTTCCTATTGTACAACTCTGGAAGTCTTTTTTGAAATCTGAATATTAGAAAAAAGACACAAATTAAGCTCTGAGCAAAAACCTCTTTATAAATACTAAGACCTAAATAATGTTAATGAAGTATCATTGGTGTTTACATCTCTCTCTCTGTGTGTCTCTCTGTATCTCTCCTGAAACAAATAAGAATTAAGACCTCAGCTTATAATATTCTGGAAGGAAAATACAACACAGAAACAGTCTCTGTGATGCTAATGATTACAGATACGAAAGTATGTCTGTTCAAGTTCCATCAGTGATAAGTTCCTAGAAGAAAATTGGGAAATGATATGAGGCACAGAGGTATTCTATAAAGAGAATTGGATTTGGAAACTGAGGTCCTGCATTTTAATTCCTACTATGGGCCTGAAGTTCTTCATCTGTAAAATGAAGTAGAAGGAGGAATTAGGATACATGACTGTTAGATGTATTCCCATTCCAAAGCAATGATCCTATGAATCTTTCCAGCATTGTTAATACAGGTGACAATTCTGTTCTAATCATTCAATCTTAAAAAAAAAAGAATAATAAACATCAGTCAGTCAATCTGGATTAGGATTGACATGAATTCCCTTTTCTTCTAAACCATTCAGAGATTAGAAGGAAGAGCATAATAGGTGGAGCCCAGAGGTAAACAAAGAAAAAAAAAAATATATATATATATAGCATGTATGGACATGATTTAGACAACTAATGTGCATGTGTTTGGGGATAGGGAATATATTTATAAAAACCTTTCCAAATATTTTAATATTTCACTGAAAGAAAGCTATATCTTAAATTATATGAGTAAGTTATTATATTCAATTTCAGCTTTTGTGGTAAAAAATTGCTAAAAAAAAAAGTTTGGCCTGTTTTAAACTTTTAATCCTATTCAGTGTAACTAGCCCTCACCTTACAGGTGAACTAACTAGATAAGAGATTCTCAAAACAAAGTTGATGGGTGAACTCCTGGTCTGAACTGAGATCTTCCTCCCTTCCACCCTCAATAGAACACAAAATGTTTACTTGGAAATTCTATGTATGTGAGGCTCTATGAATGGCTTATGTAAAAGGTACTTTAAAAAGATGTCATTTAAAAAATATTAACATGAAGAAATCGATAGAACATCTGTGGCAAATTTTGAAATCTGCCTTTAACACAAACTGTTAACCACCTGTTAACTCATGCATACAGTCATAGCCATTTTTTCTTCCTCCTCCTAATTTTTAAATCTCAAAACACATGTAAACTACATTTAAGGTGTCATCAGTTTAGTATTCTAAAGACTCCACTTTGGTTTCCATGATATAAAATAATCTCATTTTCTCAGCCTCACATATCTGCCTGAATGATATCAGATTTATTACCCCACTTAATAGCTAATGAACCATGAAAGTAAATTTATGTTGCACACCATAAGTAGGGCAAATTATCAGCCTTCCCACTCTAAAAATAGTCTTCTATGAGAAACAATTGAAGGAACAGATAGGATGTCATACTATTAGGTTCAAGAGGCTGAGCTCTGTGTGCTCTGCCATGGCTTTATTCTCTTCCTAGCCCTTAAATCTTTCAACTTCCTTTTATGTATTATCTTCCTGCCTTAGAATATAAAGTAAGGGCAGGGATTTATTTATTTATTTATTTATTTATTTATTTATTTATTTGCTTTTTTGCTGAGGCAATTGGGGTTAAATGACTTGCCCAGGATCACACAGCTAGTCACACATGTCTGAGAACAAATTTGAACTCAGGTCTTCCTTTCTTCAGGACTGGTGCAATATCCACTGCACCACCTAGCTGCCCCTGAGGGCAGGGATTTAAAAAAAATGGTTTTATATTTCTAGCTTTTAAGAACAATACCTCATGCTTAATTAACACTTAATAAATAAATACTTGTTGATTGAGTTAACTCAGCTGTCAGAGGAATGTGCTCAAAGGTGATTTGATAACTATCCAAACATTCTTTCCTTTATTTCCTTTGTGAGGAGTTATTTTTACCAAGATCCCCTTTCTGAAGAATTAAATTGAATTAAATTAAATTGCTTTAATAGTTAGTCTGTACTTACTTGTAATCTTCAAAATCTAAGGGGTTAAACATTACAGGAATCTTTTGATAAATCTCCTAAAGACTAAGTGCAGTCATTGAATGATGGGAAAAGGAGGTGAAAGAATCAATGTAAAAATTATTTTTTTTCTTTTAGTAAAAAGTCAGGGGATGGAATTTATATTGAGTCTCTTATCAGCTGCGTGACATTAGGTCTTTGGGACTCAGTTTCTATACCTTTGAAATGAGACTGGACTTAAATGATCTCCAAGGCCCTTCCCACCTCCAGTCAACCAACCAACAAGCATTTATTAAACATCTACTATGTTCAAAATGCTATAGTAGGCATTGGATATACAGGACAAAAATGAAATAGCTTTTACCCATATGAGTACATTTTGTTTTATATTCTGTGTCTGTGTCTTCTATTTAATTAAAGATTTAATTTTTTTTCTTCTTGTAGGATTATAAAATCAGCTTTGCAGAATTCTCAGCTTAAGTCTCTCTTTTACCTTTTGGGATATTGGATCCCAAGAAAACCTTTATATTAGAAACTCACCTGTATTATGTGATCCTTACTGTGTTTCCTTAGTACTTGAATTCCCTTTTTTCTGGATGCTTTTGTAGTATTTGATTTTTGATATGGGAAATCTGGATTTTGGAGGTTTTCTTGGAAATGATTATTAGAGTCTTTTTTTTTTACCTTTACTTTACCTGTGGTTCTAATAGATCTGAGCAATTTTCCTTTATGATTTCTGGAAATATATTGTCTAACTATTTTTAAATCACTGTTTTCAGGAAATACTGTAATTCTTTATTTATCTATCCTTGGTCTATATTCCAAGTCAATTACTTTTGATATCAGATATCCTACACATTCTTTTCAATCTTTTGATTTTATTCCAATGTTCCTTGTGGTTTTATGAACTATTGATTTTTTTGTCTATTATAATTTTCAGAGAATCTATTACTTGGATAAAATGTATACTCCTTTCAATTCTTTCCTTTAAAGCATATATTTAATTTTTCAATATCGTTTCATTTCTTCTTGGTACTCGTGAAATCCTTATGGAATATCCATTTTCCCTCTTTGAATCTCTGCTCAAAGTTGTTCTGAAGTTATTTAGTTCTTCTTTGGGGGATTGTAGTTGATCTACAATAATTTTATGCTATATATATGATAATTTATATAAATATAAATCTTATATAATTGGCATTTTGTTGATTTACACAGATCTCCAGGTTTAGTTCCTGAATTTGGGACTTTATGCCAAAATTAGGCTCTACCCCCAGCTCCACTTTTGAATAGGGTGACTGGACTAGTTTTCACCTTAGGGCACAAGAGTTCCTTAAATGATCCTCACCTTCTGGTCTGAAAGTTTCATGTTATAATCATTCCTGCAGCTTTTTCCTTCGTCAAAGCCTGGTTCTATATCTTGGAGATTTCTGACTTCTCTGGAAGCATTCTCAGAGGATCCTCCAGTTTTTGCTGCCTCAGGACACATGGCTTTGAGGCTGTCTGTGTCTTTGACCTGGTTGCACTGGAGAATGAGTTTGGTTGTCTCTACTGTTGCTAGTTTTATAGGTAACCATTTTCTGTTCCCCAAGGACTTCTGACTGACTTAGTTCTGGGGTGTAAGAAGTCACTAATTATATTTCCTCATAGAATTTCTTGATCATTATGCAGCCTGGTGTGAATTTCAGGTTTTTTGCTGGAATTAGCGTGTGAAGCTAAGTGATCTGCCTCCATTCACTCCATAAATCTTACAGTCGGGAACTTTAGAAGCTTCCTAGTCCAGTTAGTCGAAGAAGAGAGGCTCCACAAAGAGTCAACCCAATTCCTAGGAGGATTACAGTAATGGAATTATAGATTATTAGAGGTAGAAGAGCCCTCAGAGGTCATACAATTCAAATCTCTTTTGATAGAGAAGGCTGTAAGACCTAGAAGGGGAGTCACTTGCCCAAGCTTGGTGGTAACAGAGCTAAGCTTGAATCTAGAGAGGACGATAAAAATCAACAGGAAATTTGCTTTGTTTCATTCAATTTCATGGAATTGTTCATTCCATTCAACCTTGGAACTAAAGATGTCAAACTTTGGAATTTTTAGAGAAGGGATCAGCAAAAAAGAATGTATTTAGAAATATGTTGCCTTTTCTAAGTTTGTCTTCTTACATCCCTTTATTGTGAAATGTATTCTGAGAAAAAAAAATTAAAAACATCACCAAAAAGAGAGCACCACTGACTCTATAAGAAATTAAAATAGGAAAAGTCAATAAGAAAATCAGTCAGTTAAGATAACTGGTTGCTTTAGAAGGCCAGGACACCTTCAGTGCGACCACATTACACCTCATTAGCTCCATTAATTGTCTGACATTGTCATCTTTCCACCCACTTCTTACTAGGTACAGTTTCATCGTGTCAGCTTTGATTTCCCCTGTTCTCCCCACACCCTTCTCCTGCCAGATTAGAGTTATTATAACAGCTTCCAGGATCATTGATTTTAAGTCAGGTGTCACAAATTCCACACTCATCATTTCCTTGCAAGTATAAAACTGATTACTGCACCTGTATCCGCACCCTTTCATTATTTCAGCATTAATCATTCTTTCCTGCTGGCCAGTGCCTAACTTGTTCCTTCACTCAGCATTTCATTTTTAAGTGTATGAACTTTAAAAATGGAAATAACTTCCAAGTATGATTCAGGAAATGCAGAATGAAATTCCAGTCCTCAGAATGAATAGGTCATTTGGACACTCCATATGAGTGCCCAAACATAACATCTAGAATACATCTACAATGTGGGTGGTGTTCAGAAGAAAATGTACAGAAAGAAGTGTATACTAATAATTTAAAAAAAGAAATCCCGATCATTGAAGTGACATCTTGGAAACAGCAGCAACATACCGTGGCAACCAAAATGTTCCTATAACTGTCATAAAAAGAAATCACATGCCATGACTAAGAATGCTGCAAACTCCTTAAACATTGATAAGCTACAAGACTGCTGAGATATTTTTTTATGTACAGAATATTCTTTTTTTCCTCTAGGGTTATACAAATTGAAATGGCCTCTAGCAGAAATTCCCAGACAAGAATTGTTATTCAACAATATGATCTCTGAAATGAACAGTAGAAAAGAATACTGCTGGATGAAATAGAGGGACAAATTCACTTCTTGTTAGTGATGAACTAGCACATTTAGTTGGGTTCAAACATATATTAAGCACCTTTTATTTACAACATGTTAGGCAGTGAGGAAGAAAGACTATAGACTAACTCCATTTATGGACCCCTTTTGGAATTTTCTTGGCAAAGATACTGGAGTGGTTTGCCACATCCTTCTGCAGCTCATTTTACAAATAAGGAAACTGAAGCAAACAGAATCAAGTGACTTGTCTAGGATAATACAACTAGTGTCTGAGGCTGGATTTCAACTCTTGGTCTTCTTGATTCTAGGCCCAATGCTCTGTCCATCGAGCCACCTAGCTGCCCCATCCTTATCATATGAAGATCAATTAAAGGTACTGGGAATGATTAGCGAAGAAAACAGAAAACATGATAGTTGTTTCAAGTTTTTGAAGAGCTTTCATATAGAGTTAGGATTATAGACTTATTCTGTTTGAGACACAAGGATCCGATTCAGAAATTTAAAAAACATATAAAACATATATACATGTATTTTTGTGTCTGTATATATGGATGTGTGCATATGTGTGTAGATATATAACTGTATATTTCTTGTTTATATCTATATGTATTTATGTATATATGTGTCTAGGCTTGATGTCAGGAAAAAAAAAAACAACACAAACCAACTTCCTTTACTAAAAGTGGAACAGGCTGCCTCTTGAGGTAATGGACTCTCCTTCTTTTGGAGCTTTTGGGGATGGATGACTCTTGATCATCTAGATTATAGTGGAAAATTCCTTTGAGTTGGACATGAAACATATTGAAGCCCTTTGTAGTTCCAAAATGATTCTAAAATAATCAGAGATTCCTTTGCCTATCCAATCTAGATCAATAGTTTTGTTTTTCCTATTCCATCTTCCTTTTCTAGACTCACTTCAATTTTATTCTCTTTTGTATTTAAAATGACATATTTTCTTGTGAATAAAAGTAATCAGGATCTAATATTAAAAACACCAAGTTGGGAGTCAAATAATCTGGATTCTAATTCCTATTTCACTGCCAGTTAGTTCTCTTTTTTGGGATGTGGGGAGAATGACAACTTTTATGTTATGCCTTGATTCTTACAGCTAAAACATGAAGATAACCATAGGAACTTATACATACCTACTCTACCCAGATGTTCATGAGAAAAAAATAAGGTCACAGATTGAGAAGTATTTTGAAAAACAATGAAAAAATTAAAAATAAGGTTCAGTTAGAATTATTCTGTTACCTTCACCATTTTCAGATTTTTACTTCTTTCCATATGATTAAATCTTGAATGATAGAATTCTTATACTATGCATCTGGGCTAAATCAAAATTTTTCAGAGTTAAGGAAAAAAAATTTAAATTCAGCTGTTTCTCTAAAAGTATTCAAAGGAAACAGTGCTGTTGGGGAGCAGGGTAAATTACAAGCAGAGTGAAGAAAACTGGACAGTTGAGGGAGAAGTTAAGATCTTGTATTTCCAATTCAGTAGTTGGGAAGTATGTTTCCTTAATCCATTTCAAAATGCTTAATCAAATTCCTCTAAGAGAAATAAACTTGAAAATGGCAAAGGAGTACCATATTGGACAGAGTGCTGTGTCTGGCTTCAGGAAGAACTGATTTCAAGTCCGGCCTTAAAAGCTCACTAGTTGTGTGAATCTAGCTAGACAAGTCACTTAAACTTTGTCTTAGTTTCTATAAAGTAGGAGTAATAATATTAAGTACTTCCCAGGGTTGTTTTGAGCATCAAATGAGATATTTTTTATCAAGTTCTTGATACAGTGCTCATCACCACAAATACTATTTAAATATGAATAATTTTGTTGTTATTCTTATTTTTCTCTTGGGTGCACATTGATAAATCACTAACAGGCAAGACTATTCTGAAGTTTGGTTTCAAATATGATTATTCATAAACATATCTCTGCCATATCCATCTCAGTTCATCATTAGACATTAGGAGATATTTTCTCATATAATTTCACTTCTGGAAGTTATTATTTTTTTATTAAAGCTTTTTATATGTATAACATGTATATGAGTAATTTCCCACATTGATCTTTACAAAGCTTTCCATTACAAATTTTACCCCCAGTCCCCTCCCCTCCCCTAGATGGCAGGAAGTCCACTACATGTTAATAATGTTGAAATGCTTGAGAAGTTATGCAAGAAAAATCCTATCTACAAGGAAAAAAAAGAATCAGAGAAAGGCAACACAATGCAAGCAAATGTCAGTAGAGATCATGAAAATGTTACGTTGTGGTCCATATTTCATATCCCTCTTTCTGGGTGTATATGATTTTCTTCAGTGAACAATTGGAACTGGTTTGAGACAATTCTTTGTTGCAGAGAGCCATGTCCATCAGAATTGATCATCATGTAATACTGTTGTTGCTGTGTATGATGATCTCCTGGTTCTGCTCGTTTCACTCAGCATCAGTTCGTGCAAGTCCCTCCAGGCCTCTCTGAAATCGTCCTGCTGGTCGTTTCTTACAGAGCAATAATATTCCATAACATTCATATACCATAATTTATTCAGCCACTCTCCAATTGATGGGCATCCCTTCAGTTTCCAGTTTCTAGCCACCACAAAAAGGGCCGCCACAAACATTCTTGCACATGTGGGTCCCTTTCCCTCCTCTAAGATCTCTTTGGGATATAGGCCCAGTAGAAACACTGCTGGGTCAAAGGGTATGCACAGTTTGACAACTTTTTGAGCATAGCTCCAAATTGCTCTCCAGAATGGATGGATCCGTTCACAGTTCCACCAACAATGTATTAGTGTCCCAGTTTTCCCACATCCCCTCCAACATTCATCGTTATCTTTTCCTGTCATTTTAGCCAATCTGACAGGTGTGTAGTGGTATCTCAGAGTTGTCTTAATTTGCATTTCTCTGATCAATAGTGATTTGGAGCAACTTTTCATATGACTAGAGATGGTTTTAATTTCATCATCTGAAAATTGTCTGTTCATATCCCTTGACCACATATCTATTGAAGAGTGGCTTGAATTCTTATATATATGAGACAATTCTCTATATATTTTAGAAATGAGGCCTTTATCAGAACCATTGAATGTAAAGATGATTTCCCAATTTGATGCTTCCCTCCTAATCTTGTCTGCATTTGTTTTGTTTGTACAGAAACTTTTTAACTTAATACAATCAAAATTATCCATCTGGTGTTCAATTTGGAGTTCCAGGTCTTCTTTGGACATAAATTTATTCCATCTCCACAGGTCTGAGAGATAAACTATATTACGTTCCTCTAACTTGCTTACAAAGTCCCTCTTTATATCTAGATCATGAACCCATTTAGATCTTATCTTGGTATGTGGTGTTAGGTATGGGTCAAGCCCTAATTTCTTCCACACTAGTTGGAAGTTATCATTATTTACATTTCCTTGATCCTCATACTCAATAGTGTAACACTTTGATCAAGATCTCTCCCACTTCAGCCTCCTTTTAAAGAAAATTTCTAGTTTAAACAATTAAACTAATTACTAGATCCCATAGCATAAAACCAGCACTGTGCAAACCTAATTACTAAATAATAACATGATACCAAAATACAATAAAACTACAAGAAAGAGACCTTATTTGGGGCAAAGATTTTATACTCTTACCGAAAAGAAGTGCTCTTTCATTTGAGCCTATTGCTTAAGACAGAATTGTTATGTTTCTTGCCAGTTTTACATTAGGTGGGAATTGTAATATTACAATTACAATTAATATTAAAAATATCTTCAGCTACAATACCTAAGTCTGAATGCCACCTAGAATTCAGTTATTTATTTTGAATGTTGGCAGACCTTTCTCACCCACTTGTATTCTTAGGGACTTTCTGTCATATCTAATCATACAACTCACATTATGGGGAAAAAATGGGGCTGAGGAATTAATTCGCTGTCTCTTTCTTTTGGAATAACTGCCTGCAGATCTCATTGGAGAAAAATGAATGTATGTATCTTTCAACCTGATGCTTATGGAGATCTTTTCAAATTCAAAACCATCATTCCTGCATAACTGGATCTCCCAATCAGAAAAAAAACAAAGTAAAGGCTGTGTCTATAGTTGCCAGTGTTTTTACAGAACTGTGAATCTTGCAAAACAGTGCCATTTCATCTATGCTAATATTGCTCAACATTCCTAATCTTCCACAAAATTTGGCCATTGCTCCCCACTAAAAAAAAAAAAAAAGGAATAGATTAAAGTGGTTTCAATACAGCCTGAAGACAGTTGTTAATTATTCAAAGGGTTATAGCTCTCCAGTCTCAATCTTTCCTGTTTTCCAGGCTTGTATCTCCTTACCCTTTGCAGGACATCTTCAGTTAGATAGCTTGCTGTTATCTTAAACTCAATTTACCAAAGTCATAATTCCCTATCTTTCTTACAAAGGCCTCTTTCTACTTCCTAATCTTAATAGGTCTTACTTCTTGTTTATTTTACTTATTCAGTGATAACATAAAGCCAATACTGACTTCTTATTCCTCATTTCAAGCAAAAGAACTCCAAACTTTGCCACATACTCTTATATGTAGTAAATTCTGTTACCTAATAGTAGAGTGCTTTTAACCAATGCTTTCAAAGACTTACAGAACAGTGATAATTAACATTGATAAAAGCATTAGACAATACCTTTGCAATCAAGAAAATAATATTAAATTATATTCAGCATAGTTTTGGCCTTAAATGCATTTTAATTCTTTGAAAATTTAAAACCTTAACCAGGTTGAGTTTTACATACTCCTTAATTTTTGTCTTCATCGTCATATCCTTCACCTGAGTTTTGATCATCTCTTTCCTGAGATGATCTCTGTTTTTTTCCTGATGATAATGTCTCTTTCCTGAGACATTACCTTCTTGGCCAGTCTAATTTAAATATTACTGTCATACTTCTGAAATCATTATGTTCCACTTTTCAGAATATTCTAGTATATCTTCAAGATGGTCCTCATTTGGTACAACCTTCCTAATAGATTTTAAGATGACCTAGGAACCCTCCTGAGCTTGTATCTCACTTCTGCTTGACTTTCTATCTCTTAGCTTTGGTCAAACTAATTTGCTCCTTGGTTCCCAAAATACTTCTGGTACTCTTGGCCATAAGCCTTCACCCACAGTAGTTTCCAAACTTCCCTCAAAACTCATTTCAAAGTCCACTATCTTCACAAAGCCATTTTCACAAAGGCTAATATTGCCCATGAGTTATTACCACAGGAATTGAAACCACCCTGGGTTTCAACTTGACCAAAGTACCCTTTTCCCTATCCAAACTGCAGAATTGGGTGCTTTTTAGGAGTGGGTACATTTTGTTTGTGAATGTAAATATCTTTGTTTGGATTTCTGTTCATCTAAGTTATTTCATTTATGGAAATAGTATGCATCACTTTTTATCTAGGGTAATGTATACATTATACTCACAAGTGTGCGCATACAAACACATACACACACACACACACACATACATACTGCATTCCTCAACAGATACTAAATGCTTACGACAATTGTGCAGAAATGGAGACCACCCCTCTCTCTTACACCTTAATAAAATAAAGCAATAAATAAACTTCAGGCAAGAATGTAGTAGAAAGAGCACTGAGTTGTCAGTCAGCAGACTTTGTTCCTGCCAGTAATTATCACTTGATGTCTTTGATTCTTACTTTATTCATCTGCATTTATGTTGTTTAGATGAGCATCATACTAGCTTCATCACAAAAAATATTTAATAGCATTTTTGAAATTCTTGCCTAAACCTAAGTCTTCTTATAGTTTCCCTTCCTAGAAAATAAGCTCTCCAAGGTCAGCGTTCTTGTCATCCATCTTTTATCTGCCAAATCTGACTAAATCTTTAGCATAGCCTTATAGCAAACATAGTAGGTACCCAGATATTTGAATAAATAAATGAAAAAATCATAACAAACAACAATAACAACTATTATCTAGCTAACTTTTCTTTGAACCAAGAGTCAAAACATCATTAAGGTCATCATTGAAATGTTAACTCAGTTGTGTGATATCTGTTTTACATACTTTTCAGGAGACATGCAATTCTCCCTTCAAAATCATGAATGAATACAATAGAATCCAAGCTTCTGCTGTTCCATTCAACTGCCAAGATGGATGAAAACCAAATTTCTTTTTCTCTTGTCTTCTCCTGCTGAGATTATCTTTATTTTCTTCTGCCTTTTCCTGAGAACTGGCAGGCAAGCATGGGATTCCCAGAGAGTCAAGAGCACCCTATCTGCTTTTGGCCAGTGCATTAGTGAAAAAAAACAATCTGAAATAAAACCCAGTGTTTATTTTAGGTAGTGCCCCCATTTTAACTGGTATCTGTTTGCTAAGGGATAAGAATATTCTCTTTACAGCACTTGGTTTCCTGCCTTTGCCTTTGTTACTCTGGAAGTCATATCTACACAGCTACCTGGTTTAATATATCAGCCAAAGGTGGCCCAGCACTTGGTTATGCTTCTGGAGAGCTTCCCAAACCCCGGAGGCTTATTAGAAGATATTACCAACTGATTCATAGGAGAGAGTACTAGTCACTAAGTATTTACAGGGCTGAAACAACTTCACTCAAAGTAGCCATTCACTTCATAACTCAGAGATAACTTCTATTCCCTCTATAATGACAGGATTTAGACCTTGTTGGATATTTTGAATTTTTTGACAATAGTTTCTTCTAGATGGGACTGGTTTCAATTGGGGGAACCTGAAAAGGTCAAATGTAGAAACAGCAAGGATGATTGCAAAATTGGGAAATAGGATAACATCATGGAGTAATTGAACAGAACATGAGTTGTCTGGATAAGATCAGAGTTCCTTTTTCAGTTGATACCAACTGTTCAGATGGGAAATAGTATCTTACTGTGGTTCTGTGCAAGCCTGAGACAAGTTCTTATCTCAGGGACCAAAGCATGAAAGCCTTTGAAACAGACTTGGGTTCCCCTGGGGAGGATTTTAACAGGGAGGATGGGGGAGGGGAGAGGTGATGATCTAGGAGTGAGAGCTAGGTTGTTACCTCAAGTTTGAGGTATTTCTGAGTGATATGCAAACTGTGACCATACAGGCTTTGTTATTCTTCAAATCAAAGATGTCCTCCAGGATGGAGGGAGGTCCAGTGAGGAACTACACACAATTGTTCTTGTTCTTCTAGGTTCTTTGGAAGATGATTAGATGAAAACACATAACTCAGAGGAGGAAACTGGATTCTGAGACCAAAAGTCCCCTTTCTCACCAACATCAATAGGTTTTAAGGTCCAGACTCAAAAAGCATGGCAAACACAAGGTATGAAAATGTAAAAAATGAATGAGAAGTAGAAAGTCACTCAGTGTGGAGGAAAGTAAGATAATTCAAGACTGGAAAAATTGTGGAAGATTAATATATTTAAGCCCATGAAGCTAAAGTAGGGGAAAAGGAACTAAATAAATCTTTATATAATGCCTACTTTATGCAACATTAAATTGCTCCTTCATTGTACCCTGCTCTGTGCTAAGCACTTTACAATTCTCATTTGCTCCTACAACTACTCTTCTAGGGGAAAATGAGAAGGCAATAAGCCTTTAACATAGTACCTACAATATATAGCATTTAAAAAAATGTAGTATCCATTATATGGAAGGTACTATTCTGAGTATTTTACAAATATCTCATTTTATCCTCACAACAACCCTGAGAGATAAATATGATTATTATCCCCATTTTACCATTGAGGAAACTGAGGCAAACAGAAGTTAAGTTACTTCCCCAGCTAGCAAGTGTCTAAGACTAGATCTGAACTCGGGTCTTGTTGTTGATGCTACCTTAGCTGCCACAGACTAGATCTGCTGCCTTTGAGTGTAACAGACTATGCCATAGAACAATTTTGTGAGATAAATGATTTCTAAAAAATACATTGTCTTCTTTCACCTCCTCTTGTGATCATAGGAGGAAAGAGTCATTGGGAGAAAATTTCACTCAGTATTACTAAATCTCAATTAATTGGAATCCTTGATTAACTGTATTTATTCTCTGCTCATTGAAGAGAAATGAAGGAGATTGACTCATTCAACTCAGCTTTTGGAAGCATAGGCAAATCACCCACAATGCTCTTTTTCAAAGAATTAACCAATCTTCCTAAACACTTTCATGACTTAGACAGATCCATTCCCTTTCTGACCTTCAGGTTTTTCATCTGTAAAATGAGAGGGAGTGGTGATGTTTCCACTTTTTTGCTGCCACAAAAAGTATTATTCCATTTATGATCCCTCACATAATTTAACCTTCTGTTGCCCTTAGGCCTTCTATCACTCATTATGCTACATAAAATATCCTCCTCTTCTTCTTCCTCCTATCCCCTTTGACATATCCACTTTTTTCTCTAAAATTCTACTTACAAATAATCTTTCATCAATCATTCCCTACACAGCACTTCTGATTATTTTATCCCATCATCCTTTGAGTAAGTACTTATTTGTTTGGAGATGTTAAATTGGGCACAGAATGAATGGAGAGAAAGATATGTAAGGGTTAATGTTGAAGAATTACCCATACATATGTTTTGCAAATAAAATAAAATTAAAAAAAAGAAAAAAAACAGAATGAATGGAGAGAAAATGAGCACAGACTGGGATCACTTAAAAATTATTTTATTTATGGATAAAGCAGGAAACAGAAGGTGAAAAATTGGATATATTTTGTTTCTCTTATCTTCCTGGGATTTTGTATGTAGTCACACACACACACACACACACACACACACACACACACACACACACACAGACCTTCGTGACCATCTAGTCTAATCTAGGTTAAAAGAAAAGCCCCAAATAAAACCTATATACATAAGATTCACCCCAAATTTAAAAGAACAAGAGAGCAAGTGATGTCAAAAATCTGTGCAGAGGTGTGATAGTGGGAGAACACTGAAAGAAATAGAAATATTGAAAAAATATAGAAATATTTTAGTATGTCAACAAGTGTGGCTGTTGTCCAAGTCTTTAAAGGATTCTCTATCTCCTCACCTAAACTTGCACCCCATACCTCCAGAATCTGTGACTCCATTCTCTGGAGCTAATTAGTCCACTTATCTTTGTAGTTATCCCTCTAGTAATTTACTCTGTTAATTGTAACTGAATGAATACTATCTAACATTAACCTAGTCTACTATATTTACTAAACTTTGTTTCATTTTCATGTTCCATTTAGTCATGGAGCCATCCACTCTGTTCCTCTATATAAAATATCCTCTCACTTCTCTTCTTTCCTCTCTCCCCTTTTACTAGTGTCATTATTTTTCGAGAGGGAATATCATCCATATTGATTCACCATTTTTGTAGGTTAAAAAAATTACTTTCCTTGTTCACCACTCCCCTATATGCATTTTCTTTTCTGTTGAAATGTAAGTCTCTTGAGGGCAAGGATTAATTCTCTCTTTATTTCTCTTTCTAAGCCTCTCTCTCCTCTCTCTCTCTCATATATATGTGTATATACATACATATGCACACACGCACACAAACACACATATACATACACACACACATATTTGTCTCTCCAGTGCTTAGCCTAATTGGTACTATTTGATTGATCACTGTATTATTGAAATCACAGGTCCACTGAAGTGTCAGGAAAACATCTGGTAGTAAGAAGGCAAAAACCAAAATGGATCAAAATGACAATTTAAAAAGGAAGATGAAAGCCTATTTCTACATATGGCCCAGACTCTGGTTTTCCTGGCTCTGAGCCTCTTTGATTATAGCAATTTAGAATCTATGTAAGCATTCATATTTCATATAATTCCTTTAGAGTAAATTGCACATAAGATTATATAATTTAGCACTGGAAGAGACCTTAGAGATTATTTAGCCCAAATTCCCTCATGTTATAGATGAAAATGGATCCATATTATGGATGTTATGGAAAAAATGAGATCCAACAAGGTTAAATGACATTTCTGATATATTTACTTTGGCTCATTAAAAGAGGTAAGATAGTATAATTCATTAGTGACTTTTGGAAAAAAAATTGACTAATAGAAATGACTTGCTCTATGGTTGCGTCCTTTTTGCTAGGCATCATTTCCCCTTAAAGATTACTTTTTAATTCTTTACCCAACTCTTCTTGGAAATATGATTCTAAAAGGTTTTAAGTAAGGGAAATTGTATAGAAAAATGATATAGTTTTCCCCTTACCCTCCCCCCCAAATTTTTATATGAAATCAAGGAAAGTTTCTGCTGTTGATAGAAAATCATGGGATTTTCTTCTTTCATCTGTAATAAGAATCTTTTCATCCTTCTTTCCTTCATTCCTACCTCTTTCATAGTCTATCAACACACACACACACACACACACACACACACACACACACACACACACA
>JAJPUD010000114.1:901091-917144 GCA_023553655.1 Myrmecobius fasciatus | reverse complement strand
ACACACACACACACACACACACACACACACACACACACACACACACACACACACACACATATATATTGAGCACCTATTATGTCATTGCACTTACCAGTTGGCAAATCTTTTGGAAGGGCCTGAAATCTAGGATGGCTCACTTGCCTTCAGGTTTACCTGCCTGGACAAATCCTCATTGGGATAAAATGTATAGCAAAGCTCTTTGGATAACATAAGGGATCAGGCAGTTGGGCAGAGGGAGTGATAGATGATTGAGTTAGGGTGTTGATCCAGTGCTGGAGGCCATCTGACTTTTTTTCCCTTAATATTTTTTTCTGGCAATGCTACCCTCCTGTTCTTCACTATCCCTCAAATTTGCATCATTTCACTCTGGGTGATGTGACCTATAAATTTCACACACTGTTGCTTAAGGAGATGTCCAGGGGACGCACTGTTTTCAGGAACAAATCCTACCAGAAAGAGCATCCAGTCTAAAGAGGAACATTGTATGGCAATACCCAATCCTTCTATTGCCTGATTGATATCAAGGGCTTTGGGCCCTCCTGGTCTCCCTCAGGAGCTTCTGCCACATCACCAGCTCTCAAATTGCAGGGACTTTAGTTACGTGGGGTGGAGGTGGGGGGGGAGAAAACCCAGAGAACAAGAAGACCAAAGGGCTGCCGAGGGGGCGGACTCTGCCTTCTGTGACCCCTCTGCAGTTAGTGGCAGGAGCCAGGAGGAGAAGAGACAGAAGCAGCTGAAAGATAGCCTCCTCCTCCTTTGCTTGTGGCTGACGAAGGTCAGAGTTTTCTCATCCCAGGAAAGGGCTGTGAGCCTGTGAGAAAAGTCTTACAAAGAAACCATAGGAACAGCCAGTTCAAGTTACTGTTTAACATTCAACTTTCTTCCTCCTAAGTAAAAAACGGTTGAGGTTTTAGCCCAAATCAAGAAACCAGCTGGCAATACTAACATTGCTAATAGCTGATCATAATTCCATGTATACAGTATATTGAGAATATCTTTTGCATGAGGTATTACTTTTGATCCTCATACCAACACTAAGAGTTAGGTAACAATTACAACAACAATATACTATGTAGCACCAAATTTGAGGTTTATAAAGTAAACATAATATCAACCAAGTATGGTGGGTAAAGATAATAATAGCAATAATAAGTATGGAATAATAGCTAGCATTTATATAGTATTTTAGGTTTGCAAAGTACTTCACAAATATTACCTCATTTGATCTTCCCAACAACCCTAGGAATTAGATGCAATTATTGTTCCTGTTTTATTCATAAGGAAACCAAGGCATAGAAAGGTCAAATGGCTTGGCCACAGTCTCAATAGCCAGTAAGAGTTTCAGGCAAAAGTTCAATTTGGTCTTTCATGCCATCAAGATCTTTCTGCTGTACCAGGCTGCCTCTCAGTAATTTTCTAAATTAAGCTTGAAATAAAGATGAAGGGAGAAAACAAATTAAAATGGACTTAAAAACAATAACAGATCTATATCTAAAACCAGAATTGATTACAGCTTCTGCCTAAAGATTGCAGTCTTTACTGCACCCAGGACCCTAAGTAGGGCATGCTTTTTGAGCTAGAAAGGTTACTGTTTGAAGGTGGTAGTCGAATGGGTTGCACTTGTTTCATTTCCTATGCTCTTCACATTCATGAGATGATTATCATGAGAAAAGTTCGTGTTTGCCATTTCCTGTTCTTGTTACACTCTTTGTCATGAAAAGAAGGTACCCAGGTTTTCATGCCTGGTGATCTATTTAACCTCTTGATTATTTGGGTTGTATCCTGACTTTTCTTGCCATGCTTCCTTGGCACAGATTAGAGAGAGGGAACACGTCATGCTTTCCAAAATTTCATATCAGGACATGCAGAATCACCTCCAATACCTCCAACGGGTATATACCTCCAAAGGGCATATACCTCCCCTCTTATTCCAGTGCCCTAATCTCACCTCTTGCAAAAGACAAATTTCATGAGAGACCCTTGAGTTTATTTCTGGTACTTTCTCCATCTCCCTTGATACCCCTTTCTCTTCTTATGGCCTTGAATGGTACTTCTACATGGCCATTACATGGGTATGCTGAAAGGGTCAGAGTGGAACAGTTTCCAATTATCTTCAAAGATTTTCACTGGCATTAACCATTCTAAAGCATCAGTCTGTTGATACTGATTTTTAATCAAAAATAGAACACGGTATAATAAGAGTCTTTGCTTCCTGGCATGGACTAGAATCAGAATAGCTAATGGTACCACACTTTCATGCTCTCCTTTTTAAAAGTGGGTTTAGTTCATGTGAAAGCTGCTGAACTGACAGCCAGAGAGTCTGTGTATAGAAAAATGAGAAGCTTTTTTTCTCTGAGTTTTTCCCAGAATGCCTTCGGCTTGCCCTGGAGGGATAGACTCTAGAAGAGAAGAGAGAGGTTAATTCTTTCTCCATGTACATTTAATCTTTGAATTTGGGAGTGGGAGTGTTATCCAAGCTGCTGATTATAGAGGTGTTTTCAGATGTGGCCCCTCATTCACTATCAGCAGAGCTAAGACTGACAGGTCATTTCATGTCTAGCTTGGCAAAACCAACCAGCTTAGGCTAGTTTTTGAATGCATTTGTATCTTCACATTTTATGAGTGCTCTCCTGAGCCAGCCTGTTTCCTCGTTGGTTTTTGAAGTTTTAAAGAATAGCAGTTCCCAGGAAGGGCAAAGAGGGGCATTTGCCCCATATCATGAACTCTTTAAATACTTCTACAATCCAGTAACATTTGCATTGTTGATGTTCCTTAGAAAAGACATTCTTTTCCCAATTTCAGGCATTATCTCTGACTATAACTACCTCTCTCCTCATCTCAGCCTCCTGACTTCCTTTACTCCTCCCAAATCTCATCTAAAATCCTACCTTCTATAAGAAACTTTTCCTATTCCCCTTTTATAGAAACACCTTCCCTCTATCCTCTCCAATTTATCCTGCCTATATCTTGTTTGCAGATAATTGTTTGCATATTGTCAACCCTACTAGACTGTGAGCTCCTTGCAGGCAGGAACTGTCTAGCTTTTCTTTGTATTCCCAGGTTAGTATTGCTACTGTGCTGAGTGCCTGATATAGAATAGGCACTTAGAAAGTGCATATACCCTCTTGCTCTTGCTCTTGCTGGCCTGTGTTAAATTATTGGTTAACACTATTAAAAAGGGCTTGTTGAGAAAACTCTAAGCTATAGCTTCTAGAACTGTATGTTAATGATAGACCAAAAATCTGGTCTGCATCATTGGCTTTCCTAGTTGAACATCTCTGGAGCTCAGTTTCCTTATCTGTAAAATGAGGGGCTAGGGCTAGATGACCTCAAAGTCCTTTTTTCATTCTAGATGTTATCCTTATGACTTAGCTATGTAATATAATAATTAAATCACTGGATTTGGAGTCAGGAAGATCTCATTTCAAATCCTGTCTCAACTTCTAGCTGTTTGATTCTAAATAAGTTAATTTCTGCCTTGGTTTCCTCATCTGTAAGATGTAGATATAAATAGCATCTTCCTCAAAACCTCAGTATTATTGTGAGAATAAAATGAGATTTACATATATACATAAATGTATGTATCTATGAACATGTATATATGTGTACACATATATATTTATACATATACATACATGTGTATACACATATATTGTGTGTTAGTCTTAAAGCACTATGTATATTTTTTGTTCAGTCATTTTTCATTCATGTCCAACTTTTCCCTGACCCCCATTTAGGGTTTTCTTGGTAGAGATTCTAAAGTAGTTTGACATTACCTTCTCCACCTCATTTTACAAATGAGGAAACCAAGTAAACAGAGTTAAGTGACTTGCCCAGAATCACATAGCTAGTGAGTATCTGGGGCTGAATTCGAACTCAGGAAGCTGTGCTAATTCAGCATTCTATTCACCAAATCACCTAGCTGTTCTATAAATACTATGGAATGTTAGCTATAAAATAGACCAAAAAATGTCTACACTTCATTTAGTCAGGTATTCTGCTCTGAATGGGGGTGGAGTGGGAAATGAGGGACAGAAAGAAAGAGAAACAGAGAGAGAGAGAAGGAAGAAGGAAGGAGAGAAGAGAGAAAAAAGAAGGAAAGAAGGAAGGAAGGAAGGAAGGAAGGAAGGAAGGAAGGAAGGAAGGAAGGAAGGAAGGAAGGAAGGAAGGAAGGAAAGAAGGAAGGGAAAGAAAGAATAGAAAAGAGAAAGGAATGAAGAAGGAAAGAATATCCAGTAAAAAAAAAAAAACAAAGGAATATACTAGCTAATTTTTTAAATGTTCTTATGACAATTTGCTATTCTCTTATTTTTGAAATTATTGGAGAATTTACTTTATTGATATTTTTGGCATGTATTTGCACCCTTATGAATTTTTTTTTAATTTGATATTCTTGAGGGCAAAAATTGTATCATTTTTTTCCCTTTAAGAATTGTTTATAATGGCACGGATACTATGGCCTTACTCCCATCGGCCTTTTCCCTATCTCTTCTACACTCTCCTCCCCCTACATACACACACTCGTCAACTACATAGAAAGAAAAGTAGATTTCCTTTAGTGTTATAGCAGTTGTGATGAGAAAATCTAAGAAAAAAGAACAGTATTTTTTTTTCTGGAAATGAAAGAAAGTTCAACTTGATAAGACTGGAATTTTATTATCCATTATGACAATTCCTCTTCAATACTTGTCTGTGAATGTCAATAATTTTTTTAAAAAGCACATAGCAAGAATTCTATAATTTTTTCTAGCTAATGCTGAAGAGAAGAGCCCCTCCTTTTTTTCCCTAATATTGTTCTGGGGAGTTCACAAGGTCAGGAACTTGACACTGGTTTCGGGTGCAAGCCAGTCAAGCAGGATTTCTTTGCCCTCTGGACAAATGGTTGGCCTAGTTCAGGAATTTTGAATAATTATCTCTGCTTTCTTCAGCCAGGAGAAATATACCTTTCACAGGGATCAGGCCTTATGACATGATCATAATCCCGTTGCCTGAGTACACAAAATACAGCTTTGCTCAGTAGAGGAATTATTCTTAATTTATGTGGGCAGGTCACTCATTTCCTTGCAAATCTTTGGTCTTCAGGAAAACAGGGAATCCACCACATTGCTAAGAACCTGACATCATAATTAGTGCCTTAAACTTCCCAGGAGGAAATGTCCTCCTAAAAACAAAGGGAGAGAAAAAGGGGGTCCCTTCTACTTGAGCTGAATTTAGCTTGACTTTCTAAACAGAAAGCAGCACTTAAAACCCAGAGATATTTACATTTATTCATTTCCTCTCAAAAAATTACTTTTCTAGATAACCTTTAAATATTGTTTACAACATTGCCCTGCAAAGGAGGGAGAAGTGTTCTGCTTGTACTCACTCAGTGCCCTTCTGCTTTGGCCTTGGCAAATTTTCCTTCTAGAAAAGTTAAATTCTTCAGTCCTTAGGCTGCTGAAAAATGTTAGCCCCTGATTGTCCCTGAGGATTCTGAGAAACTGGAAACACCAGCCTATCCTTACATTTTCACCAGAGATCAAAATCTCCTCCATTTCCAAGCCCTTCTTCCTATGTCCCAGTGAGACATTGTGTTTTGGAATCATCCTCAATAATACACAAGTAGTATTCCCCATAGAGAATTACAACTCTCTATTCCCAGTGAAAGAGAGCCACTGGAAATATTTTCCATGTCTGCAGAGTAACTGTGCAATGCTGGCTCATTTCTGGAGTAATTTCCATACCAAAGATACCCTGAGTAACTAGCACCTTTGGAATTATTTTCTTTACAACTGGAAGCCAATCAAAACTGAAGCAGACTATATTCAGGCAATCAGATTATAATTGGGCCAGAAAAGAGAAGCAGAAACAACAAAGTGAAGTTACTGATGAGGTTATTTTTGTCGGTTTCAGTCCTGGACAGCTTCATGTTTAATTGTGAAGTCTGCCATTCAACAATTGTTTATAGGCATCTTACTACAAATAGCGAAAGGTAGGATGAATGTTTATGGATAAGGCATAGGCATGGAGATATGGGTTCAAGTCATACCCAAGTGTATGATACTGGGAATGGCTCTTAATCTCTCAATGCTTTAGGCAACAACTAGTAAAAAATAAACAAACAAAAACAAAAACAAGAAATAAAAACAAAAAAAAAAACTACGAATTGCAGAGATTTATACTGGTAGAGAGAGTTTCTTCACTTGAGGGTTTTGTATGCTGATAAAATCATAGGTCCCTATCTTTAATTCCACAGTCAATCAGTAAACCTTAATTAAGAACTGACTAGTGCTAAGCATTGTGCTACCATAGACAAAAGAATTTTCCTCTATTACTATTCTTTTATCCCTAATACCTATCCAAGTACCTCTTACATAATAGTACTTCAGAAAAATTGAATTGTTTACACTAGTCTATGTGCAAATGCTGACTGCTAATGATCAATATGACTGTGAATTTATTGTATCAACTTGAAGAAGTCATCTCCATATCCCTTACAATGCTTTGTGTAACTACTTGTTGATTACATTGGATTACCTTTTTAGTTTGTGTATTTTTAAAGTTTATGAGCCAGGTTTGTTTTGTTTTTTCTTTAAAATGCTTGTGCAAATTGTCCAAGATTTTATCACAAAAATCCTTTTCAGGTACATCTTCAGATAATTTTTTTAGGGATGTGGAACCAAAAAAGCTGGGTTTAATGCTGTTGATTGTGCTAAAAATCTTATAGGAAGACTGTATCTGTATAAGAGATCCCAAGTATTTGGAAGTTCAGGGGGAATGAGGAAAATCAGTGACTGAATAATGATGTAATGAAAAGAGCTCTGGACTTTGGAGTGAGAAGGCAAGTCTTAGTTCTGCTACCAAACCTTTGTGACTTTAGACAGTTTCTGCCACATGTCTGTGTTTTAGCTTCAACAAAATAGCTTCTTAGGTCCCCTCTAGCCATCAACTGGTAATTAGCTCAATAAACTTGCCAAACATTTTAGATGCTACTTAAGCAGAAATGGGGATAACAGAGATAGATAGGACATAGGGCTTGTTCTCAAGTAGTTTAAAATCTAAAAGGAGACAACGATAGAGAGAAGAACAAGGACACAAATAAATTAAGTACCAAGAGAACTCAATAAATACAAAGAGAAGCAGGAAAAATGCTACAATAAATTTGAAGAGGGAGTATTCACTTTCTACTTGGAGGCTTTAAGGTAGGTCTTCTTAGAGGAAGTGGTTTCTGAGTGGCACTTCAATGGAAAGGAGAAAGACAAGTATGTGGAGTGGGGTGGGGATAAAGTATTCCAGGCATGAAGGATGGTAAGACCAAAATCACAAAGAATGGGAAGATGGTAACAAATGGGGCTAGTGTCCAGATTGGTCAGAATATAAAAATGCATAAAAGAGAACCAGGTAAAAAATAAGATTGAATTGTAACCAGATTATAGATGCTTGAATATAGTGTTTATATTTAATTGAGAAGGCAATAGCAAACCATAGTTGGGTTAGCATAATCAATCAGGCAATGTGACAAAGAAAGAGGAGCATATTTGGGATAAAAGGACCTGGATTTATATCACTTTTTTTTTTTGCTGTGTGACTCTGGACAAGTCATTTTACTTTCCCAGCTAAAATTTCAACAAGTTTTTAAAAGTGCTTACTATATACAAGTGTAACCTAACTGCCTTGGAGATAAGAGAAATACATGAGAGGATCTTACCCTTGTATGTGATCACAGGATTAAGGAAGGAAAAGATTGTATGAAGGCCTGTTGGGAAGCCATCGCAGTAGACTAGAAGAGAAGATATAAAAGTTGAAACTAGGATGGTTTCTGTGGAGGTAGAGAAAAGAATATAATAGGTGTCTTGAAGATAAAAAAATGATAAGACCTTCACAAATGATCAAATGTGTGACATGAGGGAAAGACATGAATCAAAAACAATTTGAGAGAATATGGTGGGTAATGAACCAATCTGGGAGGCAAAGGACAATGGCAAGTTTGGAGGAGAAGGTGATGAGTTAAGTTTTGGATATTATGAGTTTGAGAGCACTCTCAATAGAATGGTGGGGAGGGAAGACAGACCTCAGAGGAACTGAGGAACAGATAGTGAGGAAATAAGGACTGGGGGCCACTATTTCTAGGAATTTGTCTTTTGTAAAAGATGAGAAAGAGAAAGGATGACCATGTAAGTATCACACATTCAGGAGAATTTTTATTTCTATTTATTTATTTTGCATTTTTTGCTGAGGCAATTGAGGTTAAGTGACTTGCCCAGGGTTACATAGCTAGGGAATGTTACGTGTCTGAGACCAGATTTGAACTCAGGTCCTCCTGACTTCAGGGCTGGCGCTCTATCCACTGAGCTACCTAGCTGCCCCTCTATTTATATTTAGATTAGTGACCTGAGCATGTTCCTCACATACAACATATCACCATCTACCCTGGTAACTTTGCACTGCCTCTAGAATACTCCCCCTCCTCACTACTACCTCTTGGTATATCTGAGTTAAAAAAAAAAAAAAACAAACCAAAACCAAACCAAAACAAACAAACAAAGAAACAAAAAAACCACAAAAACAAAAAACAAAAACAAACTCAACTGCCAGTTTTTATATGAAACCTTTTCTGATCAATTTGGCTACTACTGTCATTCCCTTCTAAGACTGTGATATTTTTATATTTGATTTAGATGTATATATGTGCATATTGTCTCCCTATTCAAATGTAAGCTTCTTGAAGATAGGATCTCTTATTTTTTCCTTATTATTTTCAGTGCTTGGCACAATACCTGGTATATAACGAACTCTAAATAAATGCTTGTTGATTGATTAAGGAGAAAGACACAGTAGAAAGAAAAGGTTGATAATGCAGAAGAAAGGGGAGATGATGAATAGAGCAAAGTCATGGAGGAAAAAAGGGATGGGTTCAAGGACATAGATTAGAAAAAGGAAAGCTACATATTTTAAGACTGGAGAGAATGAGCAAAGAAGAAAGAGAGGAACAGAAAAGTAGGAGAATGGAATTGAAGAATTTCATATAAAATATTTTTATCTGAGAAATTAAGAGTCAAGTCTTGCCCAAAGTGAAAATGGAGCAAGGAAACTTGGGACTTGAGAAGGAAAAAAGTTTGAAACAGCCGCTGTGAGAAGCAGCTAGGTGGCTAAGTGGATAGAGCACCAGCCCTGAAGTCAGGAGGAACTGAGTTCAAATGTGACCTCAGACACTTAATACTTCCTAACTGTGTGACCCCAATTGCCTAGGCAAAAAAAGAAAAGAAAGAAAGAAATAGTCACCGTGGCGCTTCTAAGTATCAAAGATGCAAAATGTTCTGGAACATCAGTTCCAATATTTCTTACTCTTGGTTCAAAAAGGCACTATGCTCAAAGTTCTGACTCTCTCATGCTTGATATTTCCAGATTCTGAGAAGCTCTAATGGGAATCTGAGAAATTTAGGTCTAGAGACTAAAATTTGAAGTGATGTGTACTCCAAAGAACTAAACCTGTAATTGATATATATTACCACTAGGTGACAATAGTTCACGATTTGTTATCAATAAGTTTAAACATCACTAACAGGACATTTAAAATATTCTACCCATGTGGACTGCTCTTTAAATGATAAAACCTAGGTACAACTCAATACCTTTTTCATTAATTTTTAGCTATGAACAATTAAAAATGTATTTTTATTCACTGATTTTTATTAGGACTTTATTGTTCAACTTACCTCCTTTCCTTAAAGTCAAAACAATAGGCCATGTCGGCATCAAAAGACCTTATGCTATTTTCCTCCATTTGTCAGTGGCCTTCCTTCTTTTACTGATAATTATAATTTCTACTGCACTCATCAGAGAGAAACTTTAATTTCCCTTTCCACCATCTGTTTGCCTCTTTCCATGTATGTTTTTCCTTGTCTATATTCCTGAGTGTATAAAACAGTATGAATATATTTTTATTTTTCAAAATCTGAAGGAAATAGATTTTTACATTTTACAACATAAATACTTTTTATTTGTTTCTTTACCAACAATTCTAACTCTCAGATCTAGTTCAGATACCCCCACACACACATACACACATATATATTTAAGGAATACAATCTTTTCTATAGCTGAACAGATTAGAAAAGGCTTCATATAAAAAGACTTTTTCCAGTGGAGATGCCCCAACTACGAGTTCTCTAATTGGGGTAGAATGCCTGATGCTGGGACACATTAAATCAGATGCTCTGTCTTTTTATTTAGGAGACCAAAATTTGAATACCCAGATTTAACAAACAAATGGAAGTTATTAATGATAGCAGCCTTGAAGAGAGATCTTTAGGAGCAATTTCTTAGGGTCCAGACTCAAAATATATTCAATTCATTGTTGGATACAAGGGCCCTATTATAAACAATCTAAATTTAATATCTTTTGAATACCAATATTTTTCTGATGATATGTGGCACTATGAAACATTACAGTTCCTGAAGGATTAAAGATAAGGTAACACATCTGGGCAATTTCCAGTCATCCTGATCTATTTTTTACCACTGGACCCAAATGACTCCGGAAGAGAAAGTGAGACAGGTGACTTTGACAGCCCTTCCTCACATCCAATTCACTTGCATGTCATGGCATCTGCTCCTTGAAGTCATAGTCCTCTTCAAAAACAAGAACTTCTGTGAGAAGGAGTAGGATCTGTCCCACTGGAGGCTCAACTAAAATTGCCCAGTTGGGCAACATAATTCCTCTTCTCTTCTCTTCTCTTCTCTTCTCTTCTCTTCTCTTCTCTTCTCTTCTCTTCTCTTCTCTTCTCTTCTCTTCTCTTCTTTTCTCTTCTCTTCTCTTCTCTTCTCTTCTCTTCTCTTCTCTTCCTCTTCTCTCTTTTCTCTTCTCTTTTTTCTTCTTTCCCTTCCCTTTTCCCTATTATAATTTCATCTTTAGGTGCTCTGCCAAAGGGAATGTAAATTTTTATTGCTGAAGCCTTCCAGGATAGCTTGCAGGCTAGGACCATATCTTAAATCCAAATCATTTTGGTGCTCCTTGATTGAAGAACTGTTGGTCTCAGGCCAAAACCCACTTGGTCATTGTTTGGCCCCTGATTAGCTCAGAATGATTTTTTTTTCTGTTTTGGTCAGAATCCCTGAGGGTCTTCTCCTCCCTTAATTTTTTTTTTGTGACTAGAGAAAAGAGATCATTCCCTGCCTTATTTCTTACCTAGCTTTAATCAAATCGCTGTGCTTTGCCTGAGACCTGGAAAAGACCTTATCTTAAAGAGATTAAGATCTCCCACTACATCCAGGGCCATCTCTAGTCATCCTGATTTATATTGGTTCTGGATGAAGTGAGACTGGTGACCTTGCATAGACCTCTCTTACTTTAATTCAGTATACTTGCATGTCATGGCATATTTTCTTGATGCTATGGTCCTCTTCAAAAAGCAAAGTTTAAGCATAAACAACAAAGGTAAGATTCACTTAAACATCAATTTTGATCTCCTTGATGTGACCAGGCTATGATTCATTATATGAGAGAAATTACACAAAAGACGTAGTATGAGTGATGTTATCAAGTAAATGTGTAAGTGAAAAAATAAGTAAAGTTACTCATATTGCAATAGTAAAGGATCACTGAAAAACCACATGCTTCACTGGTATTCTTATATCAAGAAAACTTAAAGAAGATCAGTGCATCTTGGGTAGACTCATTGTGTCAAGTTTAATGAAGGGCATAATGGATGGGGTATAGTCTTTATTGTTGGAGAGAATGCTACATCAACAAGATTATAGATCCAATGGGGTATTGGGGTAACAAAAGAGATAAATATTTTTAATTTGCCAATGACTACTTCTGAAACCCCTTCAATATTATAGGCAATTTAACATTTTTTATTAAAACTTTTTATTTGCAAAACATATGTATGGGAATTCTTCAACACTGACCCTTACAAAGCTTTCGTTACAAATTTTTCCTCCCTATTCCCCACCACTCCCCTAGATGGCAGGAAATCCATTACATGTTAATTATGTTAAAATACTTGACAAATCGAATATATGTATACATATTTCCCCACTTATTGTTGTGCAAGAAAAATCGTATCTACAAGAAAAGAAAATCAGAGAAGTGAAACACAATGCAAGCAAACATCAATAGAGAGCATGAAAATGTTATGTTGTGGTCCACATTTCATATCCCTTTGGGTGTATATGGCTTTCTTCACTGAACAATTGGAACTGGCCTGAAACATTTCATTGTTGAAAAGAGCCATGTCCATCAGAATTGATCATCATATAGTATTGTTGTTGCCGTGTATAATGATCTCCTGGTTCTGCTGGCAATTTAACATTATATAAATAAATTAAAAACTTTAGTGCCAACAAAAAAATTTCATTTTTTATTTAGATCATAATTAATTTCCATCAGAAGATATTCTAATTTACAGTAGAAACAGTATGTGCTATTTGTACATGTAAGCTCCATAGCTACTCCCTCAAATTTCCATCCACACCCTCCCCAAAGGGCTATCAAAATGTGCATACCCTTTGATCCAACAGTGTTTCTACAGGGCTTATATCACAAAGAGATCTTAAAGAAGGGAAAGGGACCCCCATGTGCTTATGGCAACACTTTTTGTAGTGGTAAGAAATGGGAAACTTAATGGATGCCCATCAGTTGGAGAATGAGTAAGTTATGGTATAAGAATGTTATGGAATATTATTATTCTATAAGAAATGATCAGCAGGATGATTTCAGAGAGGCTTGAAGAGATTTACATGAACTGATGCTGAGTGAAATGAGCAGACCCAGGAGATCACTGTACATGACAACAACAAAATTGTATGATGATCATTCTGATGGGCGATGATCCAACAATGATACAGCAAGATAATTATATAAATATGTATACATATATTGGATTTAACATATTTTATCATGTTTAACATATATTGAATTATTTGCCATCTAAGGTAAGGGGGTGAGGAGAAGAAGGGAAAATTGGAACACAAGGTTAATACTGAAAAATTAACCATGCATATGTTCTGAAAATTAAAAAGCTTTAATAAAAAAAATCCCACACCGTTAGATCTTATTTCCAGAGAGATGAAACTGCCCAATATCCCCTCACAGTTTTAGGAATAACCCTGAAAAACTAGGGGTATTTTTTTTAATGTTATTAGTTCATGAGCTCCCAATGGCTCTCCTATTAATCCTTGATATATGGATATCAAATAGCTAGATAATTAAATAAATTTTTGTAAAGGTTATTTACTAATACGTTAGAGCAGACCAGTTGTTACAAACTAACCATTCCAAAGTCTTTTCCACAAATATGTATAAAGTCAAAAGGAGAGTAGTCTTGAACTTAAAGCGCATGTGGTAAAGAGATAGCTCACAAATCCAGGAAGTCCTTTTGTTCAGTTATCAATATGTTTTCCGTAGGCAAGTTGAAGTTTTTCTGCTGGAATTTTTGTAGAACCTTGAATCTGGCTTTCCTAATCTATCCTAGGATCTCAATACAGACCCTACAGAAGGTGATTCCTCCAGAAATGCAATGCTAATTTGGAAAAGTTCTAATTCCTTGGTCTTCCAAAGTCCATAGTTCTTTTCTAGACAAGGGCAGCGAAAGCTGAGACTTAAAGTTTAGACCAGACTTCTTTACTCTAATGATTCCTTTTCAAAGGGATTGTGTAAATATCAAATTATCAAATGAGATATTATCTTATTAGCACAGAGCCTAGGACACAGTAATTAATTATTATTATTAATTACTGAAACATGAAAGAATTGCAATCCTCTTAGAAAATATAATACTTCATGGAGAAAGTGGCCATATTGATAAAATCACAGGTATTATAATGCCTTGATATAATAAAGACCAAATGCCATTAAATATTGTGTTTGAATATCTACTATAGTTTTCCCTCAATCCTGTTCCCTAGTAACAAGACTTAAGTTGATTTTCCCTAAAATGTGAAAAAAAAATAGTTCCTGAGCATAGGGATCCCTGGACTTCCCTTGATACATCGTTCTTAGCTGTCTAAGGCATGTTGATGAGGATTCCCATTACCTAAAGTCATAAAAAGGCCCATTCATGTGGACCTTTCGGATTTTGTAGATGTCCTGAGATCATAGGAATCACTAAATGCATCTCCTTGCCCCAAACTTGTTTCCATAAGGAGGTAGGGGGAGAATCCATTGGCTACTGAAGCTAAGCACTCTTATTTCCTTACTGATATTTTTTTCCAAGTTATAGTTAAGTAAATATCTTTTTGTTTATTGTCAAATAGCCTAGTAGTATCTCATTTCATCCCAACACTGTACCTGAACTAGGAGGGTAGTAGTGTCATCATGTTCATCCCTAACAGTGGCATATTTCCTGAATATTTTCATTGGCAACATAAAGTAAAGATATGGAATTTGAAGGGTCTAGAAGTGCATTAAAATTTTCTCCAAAATTATGAGTGTATACATAAAGGTTATCATTTAAAGTTGGAAGTATGGTATATGCTTTTCATCTTTTTTCAACTTATACTATAATTGACATAATGTATCATGTTCTTTTTTCTCTTCCTTCCTTCCTTTTATTTTCTTTCTTCTTCCCTTTCTCCCTTCTTTCTTCTTTCCCTTTTTCCTTCCCTCCCTGCCTTCTTCCCTCTCTCCCTTTTTCTTTCCCTCTCCCCTCTTCTTCCTTCTCCTCCTCCTCCTTCCCTCCCTCCCTCTTTCCTCCTCCTCCTCCTTCTTCTTTTTCTTTTTCTTCTCTCTTTCTCTTTGTCTCTCTGTCTTTGTTTCTCTGTCTATGTCTCTGTCTCTCTTTCAAGTTTCTTTGCATCCTAAGAAACCTACATCTCATATTGCAATGCTTTAATAGAAATCCTGTAAGAAATCTGTTAGTGTATTAGACTTTAAAAAACTCTCTTGGGGAGCCAGACTTTATGAGTACTAAAAATTGACCCAAGAATGGAAAGAAACTGTGTTGACAGAGTGTGTAAATGAGATTTGGCCTTGCTACCATTCAGGAGTATTGGGTTTATTCAATTCCAATTTTCCTTTCATAGAAACAACTGTGCATGTGGTGCAGGTGGGACTGTCAACTCTCACAGGGATGAAATGCCTTATCATTCAACAGCAACCACTTTGGCTGAGCAAAGGGTGAGATATGGATGGGCTCTGCACAAGAGAGCAAGGGAATGGCATCCAAAACCCTGAATGAAAACTTTGTGATGCAGAAAAAAGTAAAGGATAATAATAATGTATCGTGCTGACTGA
Source organism: Myrmecobius fasciatus (assembly GCA_023553655.1). Lineage (NCBI taxonomy): Eukaryota > Metazoa > Chordata > Mammalia > Dasyuromorphia > Myrmecobiidae > Myrmecobius > Myrmecobius fasciatus. Next base: position 901,924 of record JAJPUD010000114.1, on the reverse strand, counting down.
AAATACCTTTTCTATGACCACCTCATGATCTGTCTTCAGTTCCAGAAAATAAGCCATTCTACTAGAAAAGAAAAAGCCAAATAGGCTCATGAAGAGTCATGACTCCACTATAGTAATATGACATACTAAGAATAGCTCTAAGCTCTAATTCCTCCTGGGGAAGGTTCTGGATTTCTTAGAGAGGACGCTGGGGCCAATAATTGCATTTTAGATAGTGTGCATCTCTTAAACACTAGGCTAACAAAAAGAAAAGGAAGAACTCTCAAGTTTTCTCTCTGAGTAAGATAAAAACTTCTCTTTAAAAAAGCAGAAAATCACATCCCATAAATAAAGATCTTTTTTACTAGTTTCACTTCATTTTATTTATTTTAACCTTATTGAGTGAGCTGGTTGATTTTGCTGAGTGAACTGCAAGCTTAGAAGGCTGTCTTTTGAGAAGAATGAACTGTGCTTATGTCATGTCTGCTCTCCATTGTATTAAGCAAACATATCTATCTATCTGTATTTAAATAGAGATATAGAAATATGTGTATATTTCACTTTCTAGACAGATATTTATTAAGCACCAACTATGTGTCATGTACTATGCCAAAATGGTGATGCTCTCAACTGAAATAGGGAATTTAGAAAGAAGGAAAGGTTTTGGGGAAAGGACAATGAATACACTTTTGGAAATGTTGAGTATAAGATCTTTATTGAACATGCAATTCCAGAATCAAAGAATCACTTGAAACACAAAGTTGGGAGAGAGGTTACAGATGGATAAATAGATCTGAGAATCTTTTGCATAGAGATGATAATTGAATCCATGAGAGATAATGAGATGATCAAGT
>JAJPUD010000114.1:883337-896091 GCA_023553655.1 Myrmecobius fasciatus | reverse complement strand
AATACTTGGATGCCCATCAGCAAATATTAATCATATCTTATTTTAAAATTTGCAAAGTGTTTTATAAATACCTCTTTATATCTTTGATACCTAGCAGGTAGATGATATTATCTTCATTTTACAGATGAGAAAACTAAGGCAAGCAGAGGTCAACTGACTTGCTTATGGTCTCATCACTAGTGTCTAAGTCTGGATTTGAACTTAGGTCTTCTTTATAACCAGTGCTCCATCCATTTGACCCCCTAGCTACTTTCCCTTGAAATCAGGAACAACCTCATATAGAAAGTTTTAGATGAACTGTATTGAATTTTAAAGGAGTCAAAGGATTCTTAAGAAGGAATATGAAAGAAGAAGGAATATATATGAAGTATATAAAACAAGGACAAAGCACCAAGATGTGTGAGGAAAAATAGGGAGAACAGTTTGACTGGACAGTAATATGGGAAGTAATGTGTAACATGGCTGTAAAGATAGATTGGGGCCAGGTGGTGAAGGTCTTTAAATACCAACAAGAGAGTTTTTTTAGCTGCTAGTGGTAATGGAAAGCCATTGCACTTTATTGAATTGTGGAATGACATAGGCAGACCTATGCTTCTGGAAAATCACTTTGCCATTTGTGAAGAGAGGATGGATCAGACAGAGACATGAGGCAAGCAACTTAATTAAGAGGTTAGTTATTGCTGTAATCTAAGCAAAAGATGCTATAAGTCTGAAATAAGATGTTAGCTGTGTGAGTAGAGAGGGTATATGAGAGATTCAATGAAGCTAGGAATGACAAGATTTGACAACTGCAGGATGTATGTGGTGAGAGATTGAGGAATCAAGGATGATGTCAAGGTTGTGGCCCTGAATCGTGGCTAACAGGGAAATTGGGAAAAGGGGTGGGTTTATGGGAAAATAATTCTATTTTGGATGTGTTGAGTTTGAGATGAGAGTCAGGTAGTTTATAAACATTTATTAAGTGCCTGTGCCATGTCAGGCACTGTGCTAAACACTGGGGATACATAAGAAAGTAAAAGACAATTCTTATTCTCAAGGGTTCACAATCTAAAGGAGAAGACAAATATGTAAAAACAAGCTATATACAGAAAAAATAGGAAATGAATATAAGAGGGAAGGCTCTAGAATTTAAAGGGGTTAAGAAAATCTTTCTGTAGAAGATGAAATTTTAGTTAGTACTTGGAGAAAGCCAGGAAAGTTAGTAGGCAAAGATGAAGAGAGATAGCAATCTAAGTATGCCAAAAGATTAAATATTTTGTTTGTGAAGTACCAAAGAGATCCATGTCACTGAGTTAAGAAGTATGTTAGGGGAGTCTAAGCTATGAGAAAATTGGAAAGGTTGGTTTGAAGGATGGGGGAACTGGTTTTGAAGAACTTTGAATGACAGAAGATTGTGTATTTTATCCTGTAAGTGTGAAAGAGTCAGTGAAGTTGCTTCAATGGGAAGGTGACATGGCTGACATGTACTTTAAGAAAAGTACTTTAGTAGCTGAATCGAATGTTGATTGGATGCAGGAAGAAACTTAAATAAAATAGACCCACCAGCAGATTATTCCTGTAGTCTAGATGTGAAGTGATGACAGCCTGCACAATGGTGACAATATCAAAGGAGAGAAAAATTTGAGAGATATTGCAAATTGAAATTGACAGGCCTTAGTAATAGATTGCATATGAAGGGTGAGAAATACTTAGGAGTTGAGGAAGATACCTGTGTTGCAAATCTCAGGAACTGAGATCTCTTGACAAAAATTGCTCTTAACAAAAATAGGGGACTTTGGGGCTAATGACAGGGAGATGGTTTAGAGGTAAGAGAATGAATTCACTTCTGAACATGTTGAATTTGAATTGTCTTCTGGACATCCATTTTGAGATGTTTGAAAAGCCATTAGAGATTCAAGATTGGTGGTCAGCAGAGATTTATGGGAAGAGATAGAAAGAATTGAAGAACATCAGCATAATGATGATAATTATATCCATGAGAGCTGATGACCAAGTGTAGTATAGAAAAAGAAGAGAAGGGAAATCTGAGGGACACCTTTGGTTAGAGGTCATGACCTGGATGAGAATCTACCAAAGAAAACTGAGAAAGAATGTTCTGATAGGTAAGAGAAAAACCAGGAAAGAAAGATGTCCTGAAAAACTAGAAAAAAAAATATCAGGAAGAAGATCAATAGTGATAAAGTCTTTAGAGAGGTTAAGAAAAAGGAGTGTTTATAAAAATTAGATTTGGAGATAGAATGGAATGGAATTGCTAGAAGCAGGTAGGTCTTAGTAAGGAGCAGAGTCACTTCTTCATATGAAGAAAAAGTGAAAGAGAAAGAGGAAGGTATCTGAGTGATATGAAAAAAAGGAAAAGGAAAAAAGGAAGGAACTCATGGTGAGTAGTCTCAATTGTTCTGTAAAATAGGAGGCAAGGTCCTCAGTTGAGAGGTTAGGGGGAAGGGAAATGATTATAGTTTGAGGAGGGAAGAAAAGGTTTGTAAGAACTACTGTAACGGGTTAACTGATAGTTCACTGATGTGTAGTAGGATTACCTAGTGGCAGTGAGGACCTAGTTGAGGTTGTATAAAAAATAACTGACACAGTCAGAACTGTGTGATTTTTCTCCCCCTGCATTCGGTAACACATACTTAGGAATGAAGATGGCAGATAGTGAGACAAGGTGCAATTGGTGTTATGATAATATTGGAACTAATCACCAAGGTGTAGATTTGGGTGCAAGGAGGAGAAAAAAGTTAGTTCGGGGGAAATAGCCTAGGAGAGAATGAAAGGATTGAGGGATTGGAGGTTGTGGTATGGATAATGAGTCAGGTTTGGTAAGAGAAAGCAAAACAAGGGTAGAAACCCAATGAATTATGGTCAGATAAGGTCATTTCAGGACTCTGGAACATGGAGGTGGTGCATTTGTGGATAATGAAAAGAGCAAGAGTCTTTCTGTGTAGCTAAGATGGGGGTAGAGGAATAAGTAATAGGAAGTGAGTAGACTGACAAACTGAGTAATTAGAGTTGGTATTTGAGTCAAATACCAAATCTAAACATTCAGTTTGCCAGTCAGGATATCTAATTGAAGATCCTCCTGCTTATAATATAGACAAGATATAGAGATATGGACTAGAGCAGGGCTTCTTAAGCTTTTTCTATTCATGATCCCTTTTCATTTTAGAAAGTTTTACACAACTCCATATGCATAAGTATATAAAATAGGGATACAAATCAAACATTTGCTGACAATAAATCACAAAGAAATCTATTTAAAAACAATTCTTTATTAGTTAAGTGACCTTGGGCAAGTCACTTAACCCCAATTGCCTCAGCAAAAAAAAAAAAAACAATTCTTTAGTATACATATAATTTTACCATTTATTAAAGGCAAAAGAAAATTTGCATACTAATGAGATGATGCACTTGTTTATTTTTACACAAAGATTAAATCTTGGTAGAATATTTGATTGTTTCCAAATCTATCATGACCTCCACATTTGATTATGTGATCCACAGTTTAAGAAACATTTTTGCTAGATGTCAATATAAATAAATGGGTTCAAAATTGGTTGAATGGCTTCAACTAAGACTAGTCATAAATGGTTCAATTTCATTTAAAAGAAGGGCTTCAGGAGACTGCTTCAACTAAGACTAGTCATAAATGGTTCAATTTCACTTAAAGGAAGGTCTTCAGGAGACTGCTTCAGGGTATCCACTTGGTCTAGTTTTATTTATCATCGCTTCAACCTGATCACCCTTTTTTCTGGTTCTATTCCTGACTATCCAGCCTATTCTATATCCACACCAATCTCATCATGAAGATGTTTCTGACTTTTCAGCTCTTCCCATTGTGAAATTCCTAAAACCACTATTTCTTGAAGAGTCCAGCTATTATAAGTTCACCTGTCTCCTGACTCCACACTTGACTCCACACATACAATAGCACCTCTTTACAATGTTATTTTCCCTTATTAGACTGTAATCTTCTGGAGGGTTGGGAGAGTTGTTGTGGTTGTTGTTGTTGTTTTAAGTTAAATTTGTATTCCCAGAACCTATCACATGGTAAGTACTTAATAAATACATTATCTCTCAATGATTTAGATGAAGGTATAGATGGCATGCTTTTCAAATTTGTGAATGACATAAAGCTTGAAAGGGTCACTTTGAGGAGATAATGGGTGAAATACCAAGAAGAAACATAAGCACTCAAGAATCACAACTTAGTCAGTTGATTACTCACAGACATGCACGCATATAGTTCCTTGGCCCTTCAGTTCCACAATCACAGCAATGGCAGAGAAGTACAGTAGTATATGTACCTTGATTGAGGAAAATACAGAATTCAAGATCTCTGTCTTTATGTCTAGTTATAAGGTTATTGATGCTGAGTAGATTCATAGGGACCAGATGGGATGGGGGCCTTAGGAAGAATCAATCACCAGTCAGCTTGTACCATGATCTCTACCTCCTTATTTTTCATATTGTAATTAGGAGAATTTGTTAACCTACATACCTGGATTAGATTGTTTGCTGAACTGATTTTCACCAGAGAAGCCTTGTATTCATTACTAAAATGAAATTGATCAAACCACTTACTGGGTACATTGGAACTTCCCAGGATGTATAATGGTCATTCAATAATGACATGGTATCACTTTTATTAGGTAGGCCCTAGCTAGCAATAGACCAATACTCCTAATAGCCAATGTTGGATGACAGCATTTAGATTCAAAAAGAATAAAATATTTTTAAATGATAAATAAAAAAAATTGAAACAACTCCCCAGTGCTCCAATACCCCAATGTATAATAAAAAGATTAAACTTAACAGGAAAAAAAATATTGTCTTACATTTGAATAAAAATGTCAGCTCACAAGTACAAGATGATGAAGACATGGCTAGACAGCAGGAAATCTGAAAAAAAAAATGCTGGAAATTTAGTTGACTGAAAACATTAGCTTAATATACACCAATAGTAAAATATGTCAGCCAAATATCTAACTTGATTTTGGGCTGCATTATAAGACACATAATCTTCTTAAGAAGATTATTCACTTTGCTTATCTGCTTTTCTTTTCTAAAATCCTTGCTTCTGATGAGATGAAAACACCACCTGTGCCCCTAAGGTCTTCCATTTACTGCCTCAAATGTCCTAATCTTTAATAATGGACCCTAAATTCTTTGTGGGCATAAAATTCATTTATGCCCATCTAAATCATTAGAAGTAGAAAATAATCATCTGTTCTGACAAGTCTTGGAAGTTTCTATTTCATATTTTTGATTCTGTCCAAGGAAGACAATGAATCTCTCTATTGTGACTTTCAGATTAAAAAAAAAAATTGGTAGTCCTCAACAGGCAAAAAACTACTTCTCTCTTCTTCTCTTGATTCTTACTACAATATACCTTGCCTAATGATATCCCCAGAGCCACAGTATAATTTTTTGGAGGCAAGCAGTTGCTTTCTCTTCAAAATATATAGCCCTCTCCTCTCTAGCAATAGCCTCACATGTGCTTCTTAGTCCAAAATGTTCAGTAGTCCTTCTCCATGTCCTCTGGATGACAATCAAGGATCTCAACATCCCAAAATAATTTGCTTAATGTGATGAGACAACATTAGGGGCAGTTAGGTGGTACAGTGGATAGAGTACCAGCCCTGAAGTCAGGAGGACCTGAGTTAAAATCTGGTCTCAGACACTTAACACTTCCTAGCTGTGTGACCTTGGGGGAAAAAAAAGTGATGAGACAACACTGGTGTAAACAGAATGTAAGAGCAGAAAGAGAATTAGACTGGGAATAATCTAGAGATCTAGGTTCCATTCCCAGCTCTTGATAGTAACTTGCAGTGTAGTCTTGGATGAGTTAATAACTTTAGGTCAGTATCTTCGTCAGTCAAGGATAGAGGAGAATGAGAAGAGAAAATATCTGTCTGACCAACTTCGTGGGGGTGTTTCACATGCATCATAACAAGAGATATAGGATATAATGGATATAGAAATATTTTGGATAATTAGAAGTACTATATGTAAGTTTACAGCAGTATCATGTCCTAGTGTGGGGTAATAAACCATCTCAGGAGGCTTGGTTGAATTCTGATTATTGTATATAAAATTCCTCAAAAGTATGGAAAAAGTATGTGTATAAAATTCCTTAAAATGTAAAATATTTAGTGCTGGAAGAGCTGTTAGAAGCCATCTAGTCTGTTCCCTCTGTTTTGCAAATGAAGAAACTGAAATTCTAAAGGAAAGTGAACTTGCCTCAGACCCCTCATTTATTAGGGACCAGAATCAAAATTGAACCCAAGTCCTATGATTCTGAATTGAAGGCCAGTGCCATTGTGTCATACTACCCTTTAGAAAATGAAGTCATATTCTATGATTATTTCAAGCTGAATTACTGAAGAATTGTATCCCCTATAAATACAGCACATTTCCCATTTGACACTTTCGAAATTTGAATTTCACAGAAATTTAATATGAATGACTGCAAAACTGAAGCATGTAAAAAACAGTCCTTAAAAACATGAACAAAATACTATCAAATACTCTTACTCCAGCCAGAACATTTTATTGCTAATAAAACATATAAATTAGGTTTTGGACTGTTTGTTAGGAGCATGGTTTATTGGAACAGGAAGTATGTTTCTTCTTTTCAGTCCCTCTCCCTGTGTCTCTCTTTGAATTTACTCAAGGTTGGGTTGTATTTGGATAGAGCATTAATAAGTTTAAATTAGATAGGTCTGCTTTAGAATTCTTTGACAAATGTCCACCAAATATTCTCTCTGGTTCTCTGACTGTAGGAAGGAGTGTGGTTAAAATTCTGTTTCAGTTTACTTTGGGGGAAGAGCTAGTAACTATATATGCACATAAACCATATTACTTACACTATAAGTTACTTGAGGAAAGAGACAAGTTTCCTTCATATCGAATGGTTGTTGAATGTTATTTCTTATATATGTGTGATTGGCTGGATCCATTCACTGAAGATCTTTGATTACCTTCTAAGATGAAAGATTCCCACTTAGCTCTTTACTTAGATGCATTTGGGTAAGGGAGCAATAACTTTTGGGGAGGAAGAGGACCAAAATATACCCTCTCCAACTGCTCAACGTGGAGTGATGAACACATGGCTTCACTAGTATTTCTACCTGTTGTGTAATATTATTTTATTTCATTTTCTCTGCCTGGGAAAATATTGGAAATAGTTGATATTTGTGAATTTTAAACCTCTGGAAGTTTGAGAACTGGTGTCCATGCCAAAGTTTGAGCACAGCAGAGCCCAATGCACAGTGAGGCCTGGAGAAGGGACCTGTTTGACCCAGTCCAGCAGTGGATTGACATCAAGAATTCTGTGTTCCGCTGCAGTAAGACATCAGTTTTGTTTTCTTTTTGTTTTGTTTTTTTTCCAATTGGTTTTACTGTATTTGCAAGACAATTTGAAAAGTTTGAGTCTATATTTCCCAGATACTAAGGTGGTGAGTCACTGATATTTGAGAAAATTGTTTATACTTTAGTTCTTGCTCTGCCTTTCCAATAAAAATTATTTTGCAAAAACTTAATGTTAATTGATTAAAGTATACCAGGGCATTAATCACTAAATTAATCAATGATATAAAAAAGATAATGTTAAGAGGAAACTGATATTAGAAAGGTACCCCAATCCCTCAAGATACTTTTAAAATCCTGAAAGAGAGATGCTCCTGAGGGACTAAACTCCCCAGTGTGAGTAGATGTTGGGATAACACTCAGAGTTCATATGTGGGTATATGTGTATTCTGATTCTCTGCTTGTCTATTGTTGAAACTTAGGGGGGCTTTTAGCTCTAATTGTTAAGAGATTGTCTATTCCAAGACTAATTTTTACCTCCTTGTAGTGTATACATAAGATATTTACAGCTCTGTTTTCAAGGACTTAAAAAGTAATAAGAGAAGGAGAGTTTAGGAAGTGAGGAGAATATGTTTATAGATAACTTTGAAGGAAGAGACAAGTAAGTATAAAGAAGAGATTTAGGCAAAATAATTTGAGAAATTCAGGCATGTGAGACTTCTTTTACCTAGAATTGGAAGATATCCATGAACAGGTCTATAGAGTAAATAACACCTGAGTTGAGCTTTAAAAGAAGAAATCAATAAATGGAATTAGGAAATGGAAGATTATTCATTCAGATTTGGGGAACAGAATGATTAAAGTCACAGACTTGGAAGACAACAGGATGAGAACAGGGGCTTAGAAAACAAGAATAGTAATAGGGGATGACCTTGGATAAATTCAAGCTAGCTTATTGGGGCCTTCCGTACAAGGATCAGGAATTGATACTTAATTCAGTAGTTAATGAGGGTGAAACAGAATATTTTCAAGTCAACTGATATGATTTTAACAGTGAATAAAGATGATCAATCATACAGCAATATTAATCATGGGAGGGAGTGGGCCAAAGACAAGGAAATCAGTTGAAAGGCTACTGACAAGTAAGAAAATGAGAGCATCCGAACTAAGGAAGTTGCAGTTCAAGTGGGAAGGAGGGTGGTGTCTTGATAATTTTTCAACTGATTAGATATATGTGATAAGATAAAGGGAAAAATCAAAAATGATTCCAAGTTAGGATATGTGAATGACTTGGAGAAGATAGCTGTGTCACTTATAAAATATTAGGTAAGTTGAGAAAGGAAAGTTTAAGGAGAAGATGATGAATCTAGGTTTAGATAAATTGAGTCTAAAATATCAGCAAAAGGGGGGGCAGAGCCAAGATGGCAGAGTGAAAACATGACTCTCTGCATCCTCCTCTGATCTTCTCTCAAATCAACAATAAAATAAGCCTCTGAACTGATCTTCAAGTCAACGAATTCAGAAATACTTGGACACTGCTTGCAGATATCTCTGAAGAATTTCATGTCAGGTTTCTTTAACTCAGACAGAGGGATAAACAGTGGACTCCGTGGAGGCCGGAAGTGAGGGTGGGACTTAGCTCATACTGGCAGAAACTCCAAACTCCAAACTTCAAACACCTGCAGTTTATCTGAGGCACTCAGGAAACTCCGCCCTGATTGGGGGCAGGTGTTCTGGCAAACTTGCCTTGTTTAAGGAGTAATTCAGACTTAGTCCTAGCCCCCACCAGCCCAGCACCTTAAATTAATTCGCCAAATTGCCTCAGGGCAAAGAACTTCAGCCACCGTTTTTCTGAGTCTCAAAGAGACATCCACGCTGTCTAAAAAAAAAAAAAAAAATGAAGAAGCAAAAGAGAGCTCTCACCATAGACAGCTTCTATCAAGAGAAAGAAGGGCTGACTACAGATCCTGAGGTTCCTTTAGACAAAACTCCAGAGGAAGTTATTAAGGACCATTACTGGTCCCCTTTTCAAAAGGCCTTTCTGGAAGATTGCATAAAGAACCTCAAAAGAGACCTGGAGGATAAATGGAAAAATAAATTGAAATCAGTGCAAGAAGGATACAATATCTTGCAAGAAGGATATAATGCCCTGCAAAAGAGATATGAAAAAGACACCAATGTATTGAAAAATAAAATTAGTGAAGTAGAAAAAGAGTGCAATGAACCAAACAATTCAATTGGCTAGTTACAAAAGGTGCTTAAAAAGGTAACTGAAGAAAACACACTTTAAAAATAAGAATTGAACAAATGCAAGTGAATGACTCAATAAGACTTCAAGAATCAGTCAAACAAAAACAAAAAAAAATGAAAAATTAGAAGAAAATATGAAATATCTCCTAGGAAAAACAACTGACTTGGAAAAAAGATCTAGGAGATACAATCTCAGGATTATTGGACTTCCTGAAAGCCATGATGAAAAAAAGAATCTAAACACTATCTTCCAGGAAATCCTGAAAGAAAACTGCCCTGAGATTGTAGAATCAGAAGGCAAAATCACCATTGAAAGAATTCACCGATCACCTCCTAAAAGACACCCCAAAATTAAAACCCCAAGGAATATCATGGCTAAATTTCAGGACTATTGCACCAAGGAAAAGATTCTGCTAGCATCTAGAAAGAAACAATTCAAATACCGAGGATCAATAATTAGAATCACACACGATCTGTCAGCCTCCACATTGAAGGATCGAAGGGCCTGGAACCAGATATTCCAAAAGGCAAAAGAACTTGGATTACAGCCAAGAATATCCTATCATCCAGCTAGAATGAGCATTATCCTCCAGGGAAGAAGATGGTCATTCAATGATATAGGTGAATTTCACCTATTTCTAATGAAAAGACCAGATCTGAGCAAAAAAATCGACATCCAAACACAGAACTCAAGAGAAGCATAAGAAGGTAAAAAGGAAAGGACTCTTGAGAACTTTATTTCTACTATGGGGATACTTAAAGTTTGGGGGTATAATTAACTAGATATTACTTTGATATTCTGAAAAAGAAAATTAGAGGGGGAAAGGTTGTCATACTGGAGAAAAGAGGGAAAAAGTGGTAAAATAAGATCTAAAAAAAAGGAGGTAAAAACAAGGTAAAATCTCTTGAAGAGGCAAAGAAAACCTAATATAATTGAGAGAAAGAGGGGAGGGAGATGAGCATTGTGTAAATCTTACTCTAGTCAGGTTGGGTTCTAAAAGTGTATATCAGACACTTGATTTCACATAGAAACTTGTCTGTTGCTAGAGGGAAGTGGGAGGGAAAGGAGGAAAAGAAAGGGATAAACTAATAGAAGGGAAAATAAAAGAATGGGGGAAAAGAGTAAAAAAGGGGGAGGGGATTTAAAGGGTGGTGGATTGTTTGGGGGAGGGAGCCATCAAAAGCAAAGTACTGAGGAGGGGGGAAGGGAGAAAGGGGAAAGGAAAGGGAAAAACATAACTTGGGTAAATAAGATGGCAGGAAATACAGAATTAGTTATTCTAACTGCTCATATGAATGGGATGAACTCTCCCATAAAGCAGGAGCAGATAGCAGACTGGATTAAAAACCAGAATCTCACAATATGTTGTCTGCAAGAAACACATCTAAAACATAGTGACACATATAGGATGAAGGTAAAAGGCTGAAGCAGAACCTATTATGCTTCAGGTGAACAAAAAAAAAAGCAGGGGTAGCAATCCATATCTCAGATCAAGTAAAAGCCAAGATAGATCTAATCAAAAGAGATAAGGAAGGAAACTATATTTTATTAAAGGGTACCATAGATAATGTAGCAACATCAATACTAAATATATACGCACCAAGTGCAATAGCATCCAAATTCCTAGGAGAGAAATTAAGAGAGATGCAAGAAGAAATAGATAGCCAAAGTATGCTAGTGGGGGATCTCAACCTTGCTCTCTCAGAATTAGATAAATCAAACCACAAAATAAACAAGAAAGAAACTAGGGAGATAAACCAATTGTTAGAAAAGTTAGGTATGATAGATCTATGGAGAAAATTGAATCGAGACAATAGGGAGTTTACTTTTTTCTCAGTAGTCCATGGAACTTATACAAAAATTGACCACGTGTTAGGGCATAAAAACCTCAAAATCAAATTCAGAAAGGCAGAAATAGTAAATACATCTCTTTCAAGCATCAGATCATGATGCAATAAAAATGACATGCAATATAAGGCCAGGAGAAAATAGACCAAAAGTTAAGTGGAAATTAAATGATCTAATCCTGAAGAATGAGTGGGTGAAAGAGCAAATCATAGACACAATCAATAATTTCATCCAGGAGAATGACAATAATGAGACAACATACCAAAATTTGTGGGATATGGCCAAAGCGGTTGTAAGGGGCAATTTTATATCTCTAGATGCTTACTTGCATAAAATAGAGAAAGAAAAGATCAAGGAATTGGGCTTATTATTAAAAAAACTAGGAAGTGAACAAATTAAAAACCCTCAATTAAATACCAAATTGGAAATTCTAAAAATAAAAGGAGAAATTAATAAAATTGAAAATAAGAAAACTATTGAATTAATAAATAAAACTAAGAGTTGGTTCTATGAAAAAACCAACAAAATAGATAAGCCTTTAGTTAATTTGATAAGAAAAAGGAAAGAGGAAAATCAAATTGTTAGTCTCAAGAATGATAAGGGAGAACTGTCCTCCAATGAAGAGGAAATTAGAGCAATAATTAGGAGTTACTTTGCCCAACTTTATGCCAGTAAGTTTGATAATCTAAATGAAATGGAGGAATATCTACAAAAATATAGATTGCCCAGGTTAACAGAAGAGGACATAAATTATTTAAATAGCCCCATATTAGAAAAAGAAATAGAACAAGCTATTAACCAACTCCCTAAGAAAAAATCTCCAGGGCTAGATGGATTTACATGTGAATTCTACCAAACATTCAAAGAAAGATTAATTCCAATACTAGACAAACTATTTGAGAAAATAGGGACAGAAGATATACTGCCAAATTCCTTCTATGAGACCGATATGGTGCTGATAGCTAAACGAGGTAGGGTGAAAACAGAGAAAGAAAACTGTAGACCAATTTCCCTAATGAATATTGATGCAAAAATTTTAAATAAGATATTAGCAATGAGATTACAGAAAGTCATCCCCAGGATAGTACACTATGACCAAGTAGGATTTATACCAGGGATGCAGGGCTGGTTCAATATTAGGAAAACTACCAGCATAATCAATTATATTAATAATCAAACTAACAAAAACCATATGATTATCTCAATAGATGCAGAAAAAGCATTCGATAAAATCCAACACCCATTCGTATTAAAAACACTCGAGAGTATAGGAATAAATGGGCTTTTCCTTAAAATGATCAGTAGCATCTATTTAAAACCATCAGCAAGCATCATATGTAATGGAGACAA
>JAJPUD010000114.1:860333-883237 GCA_023553655.1 Myrmecobius fasciatus | reverse complement strand
ATAAAATCCAACACCCATTCGTATTAAAAACACTCGAGAGTATAGGAGTAAATGGGCTTTTCCTTAAAATGATCAGTAGCATCTATTTAAAACCATCAGCAAGCATCATATGTAATGGAGACAAACTAAAACCATTCCCAATAAGATCAGGAGTGAAACAAGGCTGCCCACTGTCACCATTACTATTTAATATTATATTAGACATGTTAGCTTTAGCAATAAGAGAAGAAAAAGAGATAAAAGGAATTAGAGTAGGTAATGAAGAAACCAAATTATCACTCTTTGCAGATGACATGATGGTATACTTAGAGAACCCTAGAGACTCAACTAAAAAACTACTAGAAACAATTCACAACTTTAGCAAAGTTGAAGAATTCAAAATTAATTCACATAAATCATCAGCATTTTTATATATTACCAACAAAATTCAGCAGGAAGAAATACAAAAAGAAATTCCGTTCCAAATAACGGATGATAGTATAAAATATTTGGGTATCTATCTGCCAAGGAAAAGTCAGACACTATACAAACTAAACTACAAAATACTTTCCACACAAATAAAATGAGACCTACTCAATTGGAAAAAACATTAAGTGCTCATGGGTAGGCAGAGCGAACATAATAAAATTGACAATACTACCCAAACTAATCTACTTATTTAGTGCCATACCAATCAAACTCCCAAGAAATTATTTTACAGATCTAGAAAAAATAGTAGCAGAGTTCATTTGGAAGAACAAAAGGTCAAGGATTTCAAGGGGATTAATGAAAAAAAGGCAGATGAAGGTGGCCTTGCTGTACCAGATCTAAAACTATATTAAAAACAGCGGTCATCAAAACCATTTCGTACTGGCTAAGAAATAGAGCAGTCGATCAGTGGCATAGGATAGGTTATCAGGACAATCAAGGCAATAACTTTAACAATTTAGCGTTTGATAAACCCAAAGAGCCCAACTTCTGGGATAAGTACTCACTATTCAGCAAAAACTGCTGGGAAAATTGGAAACTAGTGTGGAAGAAATTAGGGCTTGACCCACACCTAACACCACATACCAAGATAAGATCTAAATGGGTTCATGATCTAGATATAAAGAGTGATATTGTAAGCAAATTAGAAGAACATAGTATAGTTTACCTCTCAGACCTGTGGAAATGGAATAAATTTATGTCCAAAGAAGATCTGGAACTCCTAATTGAACACCAGATAGATAATTTTGATTATATTAAGTTAAAAAGTTTCTGTACAAATAAAACTAATGCAGACAAGATTAGGAGGAAAGCAACAAATTGGGAAATCATCTTTACATGAAAGGGTTCTGATAAAGGTCTCATCTCTAAGATATATAGAGAATTGTCTCACATTTATAAGAATTCAAGCCATTCTCCAATTGATAAATGGTCAAAGGATATGAACAGACAATTTTCAGATGATGAAATTAAAACTATTTATAATCATATGAAAAGGTGCTCCAAACCACTATTGATGAGAGAAATGCAAATTAAGACAACTCTGAGGTACCACTACACACCTGTCAGATTGGCTAAAATGACAGGAAAAGATAATGATGAATGTTGGAGGGGATGTGGGAAGACTGGGACACTGATGCATTGTTGGTGGAGCTGTGAACGGATCCAACCATTCTGGAGAGCAATTTGGAGCTATGCTCAAAAAGTTATCAAACTATGCATACCCTTTGATCCAGCAGTGTTTCTATTGGCCTTATATCCCAAAGAAATCATAAAAGAAGGAAAAGGCCTCACACGTGCAAGAATGTTTGTGGCAGCCCTTTTTGTAGTGGCTAGAAACTGGAAACTGAATGGAAGCCCATCAATTGGAGAGTAGCTGAATAAATTATGGTATATGAATGTCATGGGATATTATTGCTCTATAAGAAACGACCAGCAGGACGATTTCAGAGAGGCCTGGAGAGACTTGCATGAACTGATGCTGAGTGAGATGAGCAGAACCATGAAATCGTTGTACACGGCAACAACAGTACTATATGAGGATCAGTTCTAAGGGACATGACTCTCTTCAACAATGAAATGCTTCAAACCAATTCCAATTTTTCAGTGAAGAAGGCCATATACACCCAGAGAGAGGGATGTGAAATGTGGACCACAACATAACATTTTCATGTTCTCTATTGATGTTTGCTTGCATTGTATTTCCTTTATCGGATTATTCTTTCTTATAGATACAATTTCTCCTGAACAAAAAATGATGTGTGGCAATAACTATACATATATTTGATTTAAGTATTCTAACATAATTATCATGTAGTGGATATCCTGCTATCTAGGGGAGGGGTGGGGAGTAGGGGGAAAAAATTTGTAACAGAAAGCTTTGTAAGAGTTAATGTTTAGGAGTTACCCATACATATGTTTTGCAAATAAAAAGTATTAATAATAAAAACATAAAAAATAAAAAGAATAAAAAGAATTCAAGCCACTCTGCAATAGATAAGTGGTCAAGGAATATGAAGAGGCAATTTTCAAATGATGAAATTAAAACCATCTCTAGTCATACGAAAAGTTGCTCCAAATCACTATTGATCAGAGAAATGCAAATTAAGACCACTCTGAGGTACCACTACACACCTGTCAGATTGGCTAAAATGACAGGAAAAGATAACGATGAATGTTGGAGGGGATATGGGAAAAGTGGGACACTGATACATTGTTGGTGGAACTGTGAACGGATCCAACCATTCTGGAGAGTAATTTGGAGCTATGCTGAAAAAGTTATCAAACTGTGCATACCCTTTGACCCAGCAGTGTTTCTATTGGGCCTATATCCCAAAGAGATCTTAGAGGAGGGAAAGGGACCCACATGTGCAAGAATGTTTGTGGCAGCCCTTTTTGTAGTGGCTAGAAACTGTAAACTAAAGGGATGCCCATCAATTGGAGAGTGGCTGAATAAATTATGGTATATGAATGTTATGGAATATTATTGCTCTGTAAGAAACGACCAGCAGGACGATTTCAGAGAGGCCTGGAGAGACTTGCATGAACTGATGCTGAGTGAAACAAGCAGAACCAGTAGATCATCATACACAGCAACAACAATATTACATGATGATTAATTCTGATGGACATGGCTCTCTGCAACAAAGAATTGTCTCAAACCAGTTCCAATTGTTCACTGAAGAAGACCATATACACCCAGAAAGAGGGATATGAAATATGGACCACAACATAACATTTTCATGCTCTCTCTTGAGGTTTGCTTGCATTGTGTTTCCTTTCTCTGATTTTCTTTTTTTTTTTCTTGTAGATAGGATTTTTCTTGTACAGCTTGTCAAGTATTTCAGCATTATTAACATGTAGTGGACTTCCTGCCATCTAGGGGAGGGGAGGGGACTGGGGGTAAAATTTGTAATGAAAGCTTTGTAAAGATCAATGCTGGGGAACTACCCGTACATATGTTATACAAATAAAAAGCTTTAATAAAAACAAAACAAAAAAAAAATACCAGCAAAAGATTCTGGTGATTGTGAATACAGGAATAGAGGTATAGAGAGATGTAGATATGGGGATAAAGATTTGGGAGTTATCTAATTAGAGATAATAATTGGATTGATAGGAATGGATGAGATGACTAAGAAGAGAATAGAGAGATAAGAGAAAAAGTACTAGGACAGGATAGTGGGGAAATACCAATGTTTAAGTGGGAAAATGAGAAAAGAAAAGATAGAGGAATAGTCAGAGAAGCAGGAAGATCCTAAAAGAGTAGCGTCAAGGGAGCAGATGGGTATCAAGTTGAAAAAGGGTGTCCATAGTGTGATACCCTTCAATGTCATTGAGGAGGATTAAAAAAAATGGATTTAGCAATAAGGAAATAATTAGTAATCTTGTAGAGAACTGTTTCCAGAGTGGTGGTAGAGATAGAAACCATATTGCAGAGGTTTTAGAAATGAGGATATTATTTACATCTTACAGTAATCCTTAACACACACACAAATACATATACTCATGTACATACTTAGATGCATATACATTCATATGTATATACATTGTGTATGTATATGTACATGTTTGCACATATATACATATTAGAGAACAAAGTGTTGAACAAATTTACAAAAGTAAATTTATTTTAAAATATTTTATGACATATTTTCTTTTATTTAAATTACACCTATCCCTTAACCCCAACTCCTATATTCATTTAACTTGAACTGGTAAGTTTTACTTTATTTTAGACTTTTAACACAAAATGATTATTTGGTTTTAAACCATAACAATGTAGTCAACCACACATTGAGATACATATATGAAAATCCATGACTAGTACTTGCTATGCACTTTTAGGATCAGAGACCCATAACTGGAAGAAACTGCAGATTCCTTATTTTACAGATGAGGAAAATGAGGTCGAAGGTGGTTGTAACTTGTCTTGTAGTCTTCCCCATTAGATTGGGAGTACCCTGAGGGCAGGAATTGCCTTTTGTCTTTTTATTTCCTCTGCTTTTTTGCAAAGTGCCTGATATGTAGCAGTCACTTAATAAATGCTTGTTGGCTGACTATGCTATTTTGGCAGTGAACAACTTATTTAAACAATATGAGTGCTGCATTTAGAATCCAGATTTCTGGATTTGAACCCCAACTATGTCAGCATTTACTTCCTATGTGACCTCAGGTAACTGGTAACTTCTCCAAATCTCGGTTTCCTAGGCTGTAAAATGAGACATTTGATCTGTAACAACTCTATACAGTTCCTTTTAGCTCCATTTCACTGATTCTATTATCAATAAAATAAAAATAAATACAATTTTAATTTCCGAACTCATGAGTTAATTGTAAGGAAAATATTTTATAAAGCCTCAAACCTTATACCAAGTCATTTTTATTATTGTTTATATTAGTACACTTGAAACAGACCAATCTGTTATGCTAAAATGAGCATAAATTGTTCTTCCATTTTTCCTAATTTGAAGTGAAATTTTTACTATATAAAAATACATATGATTACAATTTAACCATTTACTGTCTATTAGTAATACACTTTAATGTATCCTTTTCCAACTACATTATGTAACATAGAGAGAGGATAGTAACCCAAAATAATAAGATCACATAATTAACTCTGTGAAACAAGCCAAGGAGAGACAGTGAAAATTTTCTTATACTATGTTCAACTTAATGAGTTTCTTTTCCAAAATCCTAGTTGATACTTGACCCGAACCATGCTAAGTTCCATAGGTGTGTTGGCGTTGGGGTTCTAAGAAGGGAGATCATCAATACTTATGGAAATGGGGCAGTATATGAGAGGGGCTGGAACCAAACTTTCAAATAGTCACTAGTTTAGTTTCCTATGCAGTAAGAAAATTCCACTTACTTCTTAATGATTGGACATTAGGCCTGGAGATATCAGTCTAATGCAGGAATAATGAAATGTTATTGGAGATATGCTACAATATGCTATTAATTTAGGGAAAAAAAACCTCAATTTGTCTGGATGCTTAAAAATTTGGCCATGGTTTCTATGCTGCCTACTTTGTCTAGAGGTGATGCATTTGCCCAGAATGTGAACAGAGTATATAAATTTATTTAAACTCAAAATCTTAATTACTAAAGTATTAATGAATATAAAGTGATATTTAGTCATTTGGTTCACTTTATTAATTTTTTTCAATCATTCACTCAACAATCATTTATTGAATGATTTCTATGTACAGAGATATAATTATGATCCTTTCCTTGCCCTCATCCAATTTATAATCTAGCAGAGAGAGTGCTCATATAAACAATATGACAAATATATAAAAATATAAACATATAAAAACAAATGATAAGGTGATAACTATAATTAAGAATAAATTATAAGAGCATTGATGGCAAATTCTATTCCTTTTCACTTTTATTGGAAACTAAATTAGAAAAAAAAAAACATCTTTTTGTGTTGTGTTTATTTTTCTTCTGGAGTTTTGGGATTTGTATTTAAACTCTGTCCTCCCAAGAGATGATATCTTAGTAAAATAGTTCTGTTATGTCTATAAGTTTATTCTCTACATATGGTTAGCATCCAATGATGTAATCTTCTCTTCCTCTCTGTGGCATGAAAGTAACCTTTGGTTCTTGATAGCTTTGCCAGTGGAACATAGTTTGGCTCCACCAATCTGCAAAGTTTTTTAATATCAGTCCATGATGGACTATCTCTGATTGTCTGTCACCTGAGGAATAGCAAATGCAAAGAAGCTCTAGGATAGAATGTTGACTGCTGGGTAATGATCCCCCCCCAAAGTAATCATATCATAAGATTAACTTAAACTGTGAAGAGAAGGTGTGACAATTGGAACTAGCACTCACATGGATAAAATCATGGAATCTCAAGGAATTAGGTATTTATTAATAATTCACATATATGGCATTAAAAGACATAACTTGATAATGTTGATTGTGTGTCTTAGATGGAAACCAATGATAAATCCCATTATTCTTAAATTTTACTAGAGTGAGTCAGTCTTCCTACTTATTTCTTTTAAATTGATAATATAGGCCTAGATAAAATAGAAATGTTTGAAATGAGAAACTCTAATTTCCAATAAGGACACAACCCATTAGCTGATGCATGATTCTTTTTCATAACTACTTGGGTGCTTTGGGCATCATGTGTGCTATGGAAATTGCATTGTAACTATTCACTTGGTCTCTAGAAGAAAACATTATTAGAAATCTTTACCAGTGGTTGTATGTGTTATTATATGAAATATCATAGATTTAGAGCTGGAAGAGATATAAAAAGTTATTGATTCTATTCCGAGTAGTTGGTGACAATCATTTTACCTAAGCTGTAACCAGTGTTGCCCTTGGCCATGGCAGAATGAATCATTTGCTTGCTTTGGTTTGGCTGCCTCCATTCTGATAACCAGGTACTAGATGCTGAAAGTTCTTGTTACGATCCCTAGTTCCATCCTTCCCCTCCTACACCTCTTTCCTATTTAAATCTGTGAAATTCCAATCGACATATTCCTAAGAGATAATAACATATGCTGCTTAGAGATTATATTTTACAAATACTTCATCCAGGTTCTCTCTTAAGATAACAGAGCAGCTGTAAGAAACGACCAGCAGGACGATTTCAGAGAGGCCTGGAGAGACTTGCATGAACTGATGCTAAGTGAAACGAGCAGAATCAGGAGATCATCATACACAGCAACAACAGTATTACATGATGATCAATTCTGATGGACATGGCTCTCTGCAACAAAGAATTGTCTCAAACCAGTTCCAATTGTTCACTGAAGAAAACCATATACACCCAGAGAGAGGGAAATGAAATATGGACCACAACATAACATTTTCATGATCTCTATTGACATTTGCTTGCATTGTGTTGCCTTTCTCTGATTCTCTTTTTTTTTTTCTTGTAGATAGGATTTTTCTTGCATAACTTCTCAAGCATTTCAACATTATTAACATGTAGTGGACTTCCTGCCATCTAGGGGAGGGGAGGGGACTGGGGGTAAATTTGTAATGGAAAGCTTTGTAAAGATCAATGTTGGGGAACTACCCATACATATGTTATACAAATAAAAAGCTTTAATAAAAAAAAAGATAACAGAGCAGAAGATATTTCATGTCTCCTCATGAAATAGGGTTTAAAGAAATAATATTCTTGTTATCAGTGAAGATGAAATTAATGTAATACCTTGCATTTATTACAGTATTTAAACGAGTGCAAAGTTCTTATATATTGTCTCTCCATAATTTAAAAATGCTTGCTCCTCCCCCTAAAACTAAATCAGACAACAACTGGTTTCATTTGAATCCCCGGATTGTTATTTAAAATTTCAGTTGCTTCCATATGCAAGGAAGTTATAAGGGTCCCCTAAAGTGACTTATTTTATTCTACTATAGAATTCTTTGCAATGCTTTAATATTAGGCTATAAGAATAGAATTTTATATTATTATTTTTATATTATCCTTAACTTTGATGAATGTTTAGCATATAGAAATGAAAATTTTAAAATGTAAAATTTAAACATCTTTTGCTGCTCTGATATTGTTATATTTTTCCTAGTTGAAAAAGAAAATCTCAATTGAATTCTATCAAACAAATGGGCTTCCTTTTCTTAAGTAGCAGCATGCTTCCAAGAACTATTCAGTTATGGCCATATGGTTGGTTACACAGAAGCCCAGGTCTTCTACTTTTCCTCCAGCAATCATCCAAAAGAGCACCAGATTGAATATTGACCAAGAAATCCAAAGAAAAATTTCAGTAAACCTTTTTATCCAGCCCAGTTCTATAGAAAAACCAGGCCCGAAGCAGTGGCGAGAGGAAGGGGACCTCCATTGGAAAAGATAACATTCTGTAGGTAAGCAAACTGGAAGTTTTCAAAAACAACATCCTGATAGGGAAAATGGCAGAGTATTTACCTAGCATCCTGGATGTAGAAATCCCAAGGAGTTAGTGGTCATGCAGAACTTTGCTCAAAAGAATCTTAAAAGATGCCAAAAACCATCTGGGACCCTAATCAAGCAACAGGAAATACACGAAACTCCTTTCTAAGGTGGCAAAAGGAGGATTACATTAATATGTAACATGCCCACACATGCATAATGAGAAATGGAGACAAGTGGAGGAAATAAGGAGGTTTAAAAGGGAGGGTAGATTCAAGAAAGGAATAATCCCAAGCAAAACAAATTTCATCTTTAGATTTTGCACTACCAACAGGGGATTAAAAGGTGAAAGAAAAAAAAAAAGAAAGAGTGCAAATAAATGATTAGAGTATGTTTAAGTGGAAGATAGGAGGACTAGTGAAATAGAAACATCATACCAATTATATAATCACTATTATTAATCACATTATTCTTTCATCAAACCATCATCTTTGTAAAAGGAAATAAAGATGAGGCTCAAAGAAAGAAAAATTACAGGGATAAGATAGAAGTAAATACACAATTAAAAATCACTATCATGAATATGAATGGAAATAAGTCACCAATGAAATGGGAAAGGATAGAATAATGAAACTGAAAGTGGAATCCAATAATTTGTTGTTTAAAAGAAATACAACTAAAACATAAGATTCAAATTAGATTTAAAATAAAGGACTGAAAATGAATTTTTGATATTTTAGTAACAATTATGATCTCAAATGATATAATAATAAAAATAAGACTAAAAGATAAGCAGGGACACTACATTCTGCTGAAAGGTCACAAGCAATGAATAAAATCTATATACATATTTTAATTCAATTTTGTTTTTTATTAACAAGTCTCTTATCTCCCTTCTACCTCCTTGCCATTGGAAAAAAAGGAAAGGGGGGGGGAGAAACTCATAACAAACAGGCAAAACAAATGACCAAATTAGTTATGTATATATGTTTGTGTATGTATGTATATGTGTGTTTACATGTATACATAGATATATGTATACATTTATATGTACACAGACATATTCTTACATTGTTGAGAAAGGAGATCCATCAAACAACTGATAGTCTTGATCTCTTTGATTCTTATTTTTGTTATTTAAAAAAAATTCTTTTGATCTTTTTGTCATTTTTCTTTAACTAATGGTATTGATGGAATAAAAACTGTTCTTCACCTGTCTACTTCTCCATCTTTTTTCTTAAGGGAGAATCTTTCTGACTCCATCTCACCTGATATTATAGAGAGTTACAATATTTAATAAAAATGTAATTCATTAATTAGATTTTACTGAAATTTTCAAAATACTAAGTAAACTAAGGAAAGCTAGTTTGGGTGGACCATCTCCAGGAGTTTAATGAGAAAATATGGATGATAATGAAAAGATATGGAGAGGCTCTTAGCTGTACTGGTGTAGGAAGTGCTAATATCCATGAAATCGGAGTTCATAGTATCAAAATGTTTTAAGTTAGATAGTATTCATATCCTTTATTTCCTTCACCTACATTTCCTTCTGTACTTCACTGCCCTATCCTCCCAGAGAGCCATGTCTTATTACAAAGAATTTTTCAAAAAGTGGAAAAACAGAAAGATCACCAAAACCAATCAATACATAAAAAATCCTAAAGTTACACACAACACTCCACACCCATGGAATACCCCTTTTGCAAAGGAGTGGCGTGAAGTGTCTTTTCATATCCCTCCTTTAAGCCAAACTTGTCTTTTGTAATATCATTACACTCATCAAAATAATTTTGTTTTTAACAAAAAAAAAGATCATCATCAAAAATGTGTTCATTTTCCTCTTGAATAATTTTCTTGCCAGTGTCAAGCAGGAAGAAATGTGATAAGTTTAGTGCTCAGTAGAGTCTTTTGATCCTGTCCTAGAATTTCACTTGAGACTGATAAAAAATATTGAAAACTACCAAACTGACCCATTTTCCAAAAAGGCTTGCTTGTTTTCTTCAATATGGAACTTTGATTATTTTCATTTTCATCCCAGGCTTTTGCTTAAAAGTGATACTTTACATAAAAGAACTCCTGGAAACAAAGTGATTGCCTATCAATTGGAGAATGATTGAAGAAACTATGGTCTGTGAATAAAATGGAATATTATTGCACCCCAAGAAATAATAACTATAAGAAATTCAGAGGAAAAATTGGAAGACTTATATGAATTGATTAGAACAAAAAAAGGCAGCCAAGAAAACAAGACAGACAATGACTATGATCATGTAAATATGAAAACAAAACTGGCAGATAGCTGAACACAGATCAAATGCAATGATTGGTTTTGATCTCAGAGAAGAGGCAATGAAATACCCTGCTTTCTTTTCCAAGGGAGATGGCGTAGGGGAGAAGGATGGCCTAGAAGTACAGAATGTTGCATATGCTAGTTTGGTGACTATCAGTTCTGTTTAACTGTTTTTTCTTTATTTCAAGAGAGGGCTCCATGGAGGAATAGAGAAGGGAAAAGTGGAAATAGCTAGAATTAGTTGTGAAAAGCAAAAGCCAGAAACAAAACTTAAGAGAAAAAAAAACTGATGTTTTAATTTGATAGTTTATTGCTGAGATTTGTGAGAATCCTAAGTGGGAACAAATAAAATATTTGTTAAAAACAAAAATGTGCATAGTGCTTTATACACAGTAGGCACTATATTAATATGCCTTCCCTTTTCCCTTTCCTTCCCTTCCTTCCATGAAATGATAGCATAGAGAAGTAAATTCCATGGAAATGCCAGGATATATTTGGCCAAAGGATGAATCATCTCCATAAATTCTATGTGAATTAAGTTCAGTTGAACAAGCAGGTGATCTATAGGAGTGGGTTATTTACCTGGGAGGGCTTAAAAAGCCTTTTACACCGTGTCAACAGGATTGTTGTTAAGCAGCAGGTCAGCAAACATGGGAACGTTGTCATTAAACAATGTCTGGATTCAAAACTATTGACGTTTATTTGCTTTCTTATTCTTCAACAGCCTGTGGAAAGAGTCAACTAATCTGGAAAAAGGATAGGAACTTAGTACCCAATTTTTTTCTCCTTCTTGGCAAACTTTAAAATACTGCATAGAATTGGAAAGTACCTTTTAGGCTGTAAATCAGGTTTCCTTGGTTCCCTATAGGTAAAGAAGCAAAAAGGAAAAGGAAAAAAAAAGCAAGCTTATTTTCCAATCATATAATTAAATTAATTTAATTTAATTAAAATAATTAAAAGTAAATAAAAGAAATAAAATTAAAAGCTCAGTCAACATATAATATGATGGGTGAACCATGTGGGGAATAACAAAGCTTAAAAGTTCTGATTACCACAGGTCAGAGTATAATGGGAACATAGTGGTCATGGGCAGTGGTGCTGATATAAGGATATAACAGTCCCTCTCTGGAGGGTTGCTCAAAACAAACATAGCGTTTCTACATAATAGTGAATTTTGCATAGTTAATGTGGATGGATGCAACTAGGAAGAGCAATTGGAGCTTTATTCCAAGACAGTGAAGTTAGAGGGCATGAATAGTACATCAGTGGAAATTAGCACCATTAGCAAAAATGATTAATTAAATTAGGAAACTGCTAAAAGATGAGTTTCTCCCCACCCCTTCTTTTCAGCCACATATTGATGTACAGAATCTCTCTTCCTTTTCCCCACCTCTATCACAGAATACATTCCCCTACAAAAAATTGATAGTCTGTTTCCTACTTTTTGGGCTCAGAATATTTTGTGGTACTTATCCTGGAGGCAAAAATTCTTAGTTATGGCTCTAGATGGCTGTGCCCCACTAACAAATTGTGTGGAAGTGTAGAAAAAACTAACTCTAAAGTCTAAAGATGTGTTCAAATCCTATCCCTAGGGCTTACCAACTCAGTGACTTTGAGCAAGTAACAATCTCCCTGACCCTATTTCTATAGTATCTTGGCAATATGAGGGGATTGGACTAGATGGCCCCCTGAAGTCTTTACTAGTTTTATATCTCTGATCCCAAGTTTAAGAGGATGTGACCCAATACATCCTTTTGCACTGGGCACAAAATATTTCTATTCAGTAAGCACAAATCTATGCTCTAACCATGACAAGTTTCCAGTGTTACTCTGTTTAGTCATCTCTTGGCAAATAGAGTAAGTATTGGAATTTGTACCCTTTCTTCCCTCTCTCCCTCCTTCCATCTCTATTTCCCTCCCTCCCTCACTCCCTCCCTCTTTTTGAACACCTGGATAATTCTCTAGAATTTTACCTAGCTAGGGCACACCAGGACGTGGCCATCCAACTACAAGATCCTATTACCGCACTGCTGCCAAACAGAGCAAATGAAAATCAGAGTAGGACAGCCCCCTGAAGTGTTAAGTAGCATGCTTAAAAATGGACTTCAGGTGAAGAAGCTATGAAGAACTCAGCTTACAGGAAGCATTAAAGAGGATGCTTGAGAGAAACCCACCAGGAGAGAATGATTCTCAGAATCAATTAACCAGTTACTTCATTCAGCTTGGCAAACTCTTTACTCTTTCCTTATGCATGTATGTGTCCAAAGGAGTGTCTTTGTTTCCCATCAAGGGACAAATAAATTAGTCACTTTAGAGAAAAACTACTATATGTACAAAACCATCAATGTTGGCATTTGTACATAACTGTGACAAACACTAGCAATATATTCTCACACTGCAATCTATACATGTAGCTTGTAAATCTGTTAACTCTAAAACACAATTAGGTTTTCTATAAAAAACAATAAGCAGAATTAGTAGTGGGTTTTTTTGGCCAAAACTTGCTATTTAATATTTTTAAAGGGAATCATATTCATGTAAGGTTTGATTTAAAAAGGAAACCACTGATATGATGTAAACTTTATTAGCTTGGTCCAATTAGGACTTTTTAGGTGAGAATTTAAATAGACAGATATAGATCAACAAATTAATGATGATAGATATATTTAAATTAATTACCTTTGGATTAAACTTTGAAATACATGTTAATTGTAAGCCCAGACTAGAAAGGTGATTGATTACAGTAAATTATTTGATAAAGGCAAAAAGAATAAGCAGATAAAATTATGTCTTTGTTTTTCTAGCCTTTTCTAACTCTACCCCATCCCCCATAGCCAAGAATGCTTTCCCCTGCAAATATTCCTTAATGTACCCACGTTGTTTGTCCTCTCATTTGTCTCTATCACTTTCTACCTTGTATTTTACTTATCTTAGTATCATAGCTCTCCTAATAAAATGGTTTTACCTTTTTATCCCCCAAAAGTGCTCAGGAGAGTGCCTCTGCACACAGTAGGAGTTTAATAAATGTTGAATTTATGGAAATGAATTTCTTCCACATCTGTTTCCAAAGAATCAGTTAAAGACCAGAGAAATGGCCATTTTTGGTGCTATCCCAAGTTATTTGAAGGTTGACAGACCCATGAATGTTGTTTTACACTCCCTGGGTCCAGCAAATGAGTTATATCAGTGATTAGTATTTTGTGATGCATTTTCTATTTGTCCAGATTTTGGCCGTCAGATATAAGAAACCTCTCTGTGGGCTTGCCCAGTTCTTCAGACTCCTGGTTATTCTTGTGTTGCTTCTTCTTAATACCTTCCGCCCCTCTGGTGATGAATGACACACAAGGAAAGTTGAGCAGGTGTTTAGCTTCTGCAGTTGGCATGTTGGAGCATGACTCAAAGAAGGAAATTTGAATCTTTGATTTCTTTCAGAAGAGGAAAAGCAAACTTTTGATAGATTCCCATAGGAAATTGTGTAGGCATGTGCATGCATGTGTGTGTGTGTACACACACACACACACACACACAAACACACAGACACACACACCCCCAACATACACATTATCCCCTTTTTTTGTTTTGTTAATTTCCTGATCCTGGCAGTTTCTGAAAACAAAAGCCAAACTCAATCACAAAGACTAGAAACTCTTTTGTCCTCTTGTGCAAATAAATCCTTGAGAGAGAAATAGCATTGGTTGAACTACTTTATGAGAACTATTTGTTTTTCCTGTAAAATATAGCTATTTTTATTACTATCCAGATCAGAGAAGCATCATGGCATGATGGAAAGAGAGCTGGGCCTGAAGTTGGAAAGAACTGGATTCAAATGCAGCCTCTAATAGAAAAGTCATTTAATCTCTCTAAATCTTAAGGAACTGTCTTAAAATTATAGGTAGGCTTTGGTCTGCATTGATGGGAGAGAATTAGCATATTAATAAAATCAGAGGGTCGTAACACATTGATCAATCCAAAATAAGTGATTGATCTAATTTCTGCTATTTGAAAAAATATTAATTTTTTAGAAGTTACTAATGATTATCAATGTTATTGACTAATCTCAGAATTAACCATAATATTAGATAATGCAATCTTCTTTGGAATATGTATATGTAAACTTAACTATACATATGTGGGTGCATATATATTATATTAACATAAATGAGGAGGGAGAGAGAGAGAGAGAGAAAGAGAGACAGATGATTAGACTCATATTCCAAAGACATTCTCATAGCATACAGACAAACCTTTGTTCTACAGAGTTGTTGCCAATTCCCTGCCAAAACAGGTATAAAGAATGAAAAGAAATGGATTTTTAGGAAGAAGTCCTGGATTTGAAGTCTTACTTTTTCCACTTGTTAATTGAGTCATCTTGAACAAACACTGTAAAGTGGGGATAATGAAATGTATGTTAACTTCTTATATGGTTGTTGTGAGGAAACATATTGATTGGCTATTTATAATATGTAATGCTTATAAAAACAATGTAGGTATGTAATAAACACATTATATATGTATAAAGTTGTATAGATATGGGTATATATAAATATGCATGTACATATATGTATGAGTGTGCATATATACACACATACATGTGTGAGATGCAAGTGCAGATCAACCCATCCATGGCTTTCGTCTCATGTGATTCTTATCCATGTTTTCCCACAAATTCTCCACAGAAGATCATCATATGCGCCAGAAGACTGATTACATGTCAGCATGTAATGTCCACAATCAACAAGTATTTATTTAGCACCTGCTATGTGCCAGTAATTATGTTAGGTGCTGGGATATAAGTACAAAGAATGAAATAATCTTTACTCATACAAAGGTGCTATAATAGCTGACCCAGCAAATAGCAAACACACATATAAATGTGTGTATATCCATGTATATATGTGTTTAAATATGATTGCTTGTTTGTAATGTAATTTTTTCATCATGCTTACAATTAAATCTGATGTGTTTCTAAAATACAAAATAGCTCTTGAAAGTATACACAATATTTCAGAAACATGATGTAATTTTATCCTCAGAAAAACCCCAGGAAGTAGGTACAATTATCTTTCTTATTTTCTAGATGAAGAAATAGGCAGAGGATAAGTGACTTGACCAGGATAATACAGATAGAAAGCATCTGAAGCTAAATTTGAATTCAGGTCTTCCTAATTCCAGACCCAGGGGTCTATCCTTTGTACTATTTAATCTTCTATAATTCAAATAACTGAAAAGAACATGAGATATAACTTGCAGAAGTAAATTCCTCATATAAAAAAATCCAGACATATTTGGCAAAATAAATGTATTATGTATTATGTGTGTATGTGTATGTGATATTTTCTGATTTAACCCCAGGGACATGTGTGTCTTTGTGTGCATTCAGTAAAATGGGCGTAATAGTCAAGTTCAACAAATGGCCTTTATCTGTAATGAGAAGAAATTCCCCTTCTTTCCATTGACCTAATCACAGAATGCAATGGGCAGATAATAGAGAGATGAGGTGTTAATGTGTTAAATGAAGCCCCAAGATATGTTTATGTATTGTAATTCCTTTGTGGTATATGATGTCCAAGATGAAATTAGAAGAGCTGCTTGACATTGGCTAGCCAAAAATTTACCATGCCTCTGGTGGCCTTTAAAAAGCCAAGTTTTCCAGGCCTGGAGAAAATAGACAACTTTAAAACAAGAAGTTATATAGACTGTGACCTCAGACATGATGCCTTTTGTAGAACTACTACTTATTCAATAGGAGAAATCAAACCTAACAGAGGAAAAGAAAAATATCAGAGCAGGGAACAGCACTTCAAGCAGGGTCACCTCTGGCAACAAAGAAGAGAGATAACTGGAGTTTTAAAGAAGAATTAGTCCTGGCATTTGGGAACTGAATTATAGAAAGGACCAGGCTCAGGAAGCCTAGCTGAATGACCTACCAGACAGAGTGATTCACCTAAGCAACAGCTGTGCCCATCTTTTCTGTAAGGTATAGGGAGGGTAGGAATCATTCAAATCCTCATGAAGAAGATGTTATTTGAGTTGGTACTTCAAAGACCATAAATTTATAACTTAGAGAAAATAAATCCAACCTCCTTATTTTGAGATAAGGAAAATTTAGCCCAGAAAATATAAATAACTTACTCAAAGACTTACAAGTATGGACAAAATTTGAAAAGGTTGAAATAAAGGGAGGGACTTGTTGGCACAGGGAATTTGTGAATAGAACATAAAGAAGATAGGAAATAGGGTCTCTATATAAGGGAGAGCAAATAATCCTCTTTGGATATATAAGGGTATGGTTTCATTGAATGAATTATTTAATTATCCCACCTCACTTAAAGCAATGACCTTTTGATCTGATGAGAACATCCCTGTTGAGTCTATCAATCTGTCATATGAACTAGGTGTCAACAAGGTATAGACACCTCTATTGAATCAATTAATCAAGGACCCTATACAAGGTAGGAGAAGTCCTTGAAAATCATTAAATAAAATGGAGTTAATCTGTACAAGATTATCCTCAGTGTTTAGTACAGTGTTTTGCACACAGCAAGTGCTTAAAAGATGCTTACTTACATGTTTTGACAGGAACTCTTTCAGAACTCTTTTGTATGAAATAAGAGACCAATTCCAAACCTAGATTGAGTATTTGGCTTCAGATAGAAGATATTATAACCAAATCATTGAAGGGAAATCTTTGTGGTAGAGAGATGATCCTTTGTCTCCTCTATCCTTCCCTTGACCAGGGAGAACCTTAAGAGCTTCAAAAGATCTTGAGATTTTTTAGCTTCTCATAGATATCCTACCAGCATCCCTGGACCAGCTGAGAGAAGCATATGCATTGGAAGCCAAGCAGCATAGACATGCTGAAGAAAAGCAGTTTCATATAAGGAATCCAGAAGAAAGTCAAACAATGCCTAAAGGGGAATTTTCTGAGCACCCTGCTGGGGCGGGGAAAAGAATTTCTAACAACTGAGAGTTGTAAGTAACCCATTTGCTGCCTATATTATTTAAACTTGGGGCCATGTTTCCCTGAACAGTGTATTTACTGGTGGGAGAATGTGTCCAATCCTTTTGTGGGGATGTTTTGTACCAACCGTTCTTCCTAAAACATCTTAGTAAACACCTCTTTCTAAAGCTTATAAAGACAATCTGTTGGCTAGACAGATTGATATCAACTCTCATTGGGGGAGAACATCGGTAGGACTTATGAAGTATAATACTAGAAATTCTCCCTCCTCCAGCTTGTCAGGGTCCCCAGGACCCCAAAGGAAGGAACTTCAGATTCTCAGGAGATCCAAATTGCTAGTGGAAGGTGGAGTTGAGAAAATAATTCTAGATCTGTGCTATAGATGGGACCTAGTATGTGTACAGGGGAGTGATGTGAAATAAAGTTGGAAAAATTGAGAGAACTTTAAAAGACTACAAATGTCAAAATAAGAAGTTTGGATTTAAGTCAATGGTCATTAAGAAGCTATTGATGGGAAGGAATATGGCGAGTTATGTATATGTACAGTTAGAGGAAGCCAAACTCAGTAATGCAGGTGTGTGTGTGTGTGTATGTATATGAGAGAAATAAATTTTAATAGATAAGGTAGGGTCAGGTATAGAACTGAGGCAGAGAGATTTAGACTTGATATAAGAGATAATAAGCAGACATGCTTTTTTCTTTAAAAAAAAGGCATATGCCTTGAAAAGGGGAAAAAAGTTATGGGCAGAGATCATTTTCTAAAAGGGCCAAGACTATTATTAGCCTGACAAATATTATTCTGGGAATGGTTGTCAAGGATTTGTAAAAATAATGGAACAAAATTAAAAGAGAATCAATAAACATCTAGATGTCATCCAAGGTAAGCATCAAGAATTTGTCAAAGACAAATCATATGAGACAACCTTGACAGCCATTTTGCTGGAATTGAAAGATGAATGGACCAGAAGAGACCCTGTCTATCTGACCTTTGGCTGAGCTTTTGATATAATCTGTCACAAAACTAATAATACTTGAAGCTGGCTAGATATAAATTTAGCCACATTAGAGATCAGAGATTGAAGAGGATGAAGCCAGGGATTTTGAAATGTACATGCTGATCTTGAAGATTGCCATTGGGAACTCCAAGGAAGCACAAGGAATTCCCTTCACTGAGTTTCTGCATGTGACAGAACCAAAAAGCATTTTAAAGAGTACAGGAAAAACTGCATTGTAAACTGACTGAGCAGTTGACAAAATGAGGTCAAAGTAAACATTCTAGATCTTGTTCTGTTTCCCATAACTTAGATTCTCAGATTTAGAAGAGAATTCAAAGGCCTGCATATCCAACACACTTCAATATGGACACAAATCATCCAGCTTCTTCATTAAGAATATCAATGAAGGTGAGTCTACTACCTGCCAAGGAGGCTTGTTCTAACTTTGTATAATGCTATTTGTTAGCAATGTTTGTTTTTGAGTTATGGGAGAGAGAGTACATCTACTTCCCTAAGTCTAGGGAGGCTACTTCTGTAAGTCTAAATCTGTAATGAGTTTTGCCCTCTAAGGTCAAGCAGGTCCAGTCTAATTTTTTTCCACATGATGGCTCTTGAAATACATGAAAACTATCTTGATCCCCTTAAGTCTTTTTTCCCCCTAAGCTAAATATCACTAGTTCCTTCAGCCAATCCCCATATTACTAAGACGTACCAACATCCACATTTTAAAGCTCAGTCAAAAGTGACTGGATGGCTTAGTTACTTCTATCATACACTCAAAGCCTCCATACTCATCATGCTGTGCAAAAAAAAAAAAAATCAGATCAAAAAGTGAAAAAAAAAACAAGCAAACAACAATGAAAAGGTAAAAATAACTATACTTTTATCCACATTCAGTTTCCATAGTTCTCTCTTTGGATGTGGATGGCACTTTCCATCACAAGTCTGTTGGAATTAAGGCATATATATATTTAAAGAATAAAAGGTTTTTCACCACCTCTGACCTTCCCATACAATAAAAAGTATCCTTCACGTACTGCAACTCTTGCCCAAACTTAGCATCCCATCTCCAACCTTTGTATAATTCATTTCATTTGCCTGCAGTATGCCACTCCTCATCCTTACATGTTCAAATCCTTAGTTTCTTTTAAGGTGCTATCTCTTATAGGAAGCTTTTTCTGGATCACTATTTATTAATGCTTTCTTTTCCCTCAAATCACATGCTATTTATTATTGTTGTACATGTAGAAAGGAGAAAACAATTTTGAAAAAGGTGTTAGAAAGAGAGGGGTTAGGTGGAAATGTGATGATATTGGGAAAGAACTGACAAAAAAATGCCTTAGATACAACTTTCAAAGTAAATTAAGGAGGGCTAAAGAAATAAGAAACAGTAAATAAAACATAAATTTTCATTGTGAAAGGGTAGGAAAGAAAGCTATTTTTTTAAGCTGAGCTAGAAGAAATAGGGGAGGGCCATGAAATAGTCCTTATTTGTGGGGAAATAAAAGAAATAAGGAATAAAACAAATGTTGCATTATAAAAGAACTGGGCTGTAGTCTAGTCTTTAGTTCCAACTAGCTCTATGACCTTAGTTTTATAATCTATACAATGAATGGATTACTTAAGGAGTTGCTTAAGAGTTTTAAAATTCTGACTCAGTTATTCTCATTACAACATTGGGTTAATGGCTGTGTCTATAAAGCACTGAACTGAAAGCTGGATGATCAACTTGGTTGTTTCATTGTCTTTGCACCCTTCAATGAGTCCATGTCTTCCACACCTGTCCTAGTCCACACTAATCCTTCCTTAATCCTAGAGTAGTTATTGTCTGGATTGCTCATTTTGACAGTTGTATAATAAATGTTTGTTGATTGATTGATACTGCCTCACACTGTTATTTAACAGTTCCACACATGTTTATCTTCTCTCCCTAACTTCTTGAGGCCAGGAATTGTATGTTGTTTTTTTTTTCCTGTCTTCTCCAGTATCAAACAATGTTGGGCATATAATAAACATTAAGTAAACTGAATTGTTGAATTGAATTGACTTTAACATCATTGTACCTCAGTTTGCTCATACTGAAAAAAAAGAATATTGATAATACTAGAACACTTTATAAAAACTTAACAGAGGTAGATCCTGATGCGTGGGAATAGTGAATTTCCTAAAATGGTCCCATGTATCCCAATTCACATTTTTTAGAAGTAAAATTATTATAATTGGTACCAGCCAATGAAAATATGCAGTGTGAATTCAAATGCAGGGGACCATTTTGGGAGATTCATTATTTAGCTCTCACAGGGATCTAATAGTACATTATCTATCAAGTATCTATTATGTGACAGGCAGTGTACTAAACCCTAGGGATACAAAAACAGACAAAGGAAAAAACCTTGCCTTAAGAGCTTACAGTCTCATTTGAGTATCACAAAAGCTCCAGGAGATTGGAAGTATTATTATCACCATTTTACAGATGATACAATTGAGGCTCTCTCTCTGATATTTACTAGTTATATGAACCTGAGCAAATCTCTTCATTTCTCTTTGCCTCAGTTTCCTCATCTATCAAGTACAGATAATAACAATTGTAATAGTTACTCCAGAGGTCAATGGGATTTGCCTCCTTGTGTTTCATAACTTCACTAGCTATGTCACAGGGTTGTTATAAGGCTATAATGAATTCATGCAGGTAATGCTTACTTAAAACTTACTTAAAAAAAAAAACTTTGAAAACTTAAAAGTGATATGGAAAGTTAGTTACTGTTATTAGTCCAAAGTTTCAAAGCTACTAAGTGGCAGAGTTGAGCTCTGAACTCATATCTTTGAACTTTACACTGCAGTTCTTTTCATGGTTCACCAGGTACTTTCTATGAAAATTGTTAGGGTAAACTGAGGCACTTAACTATCCCTTATCTCACTCAACATCATGACCACCATAATGTCATATTTAACTCTTGCTCGCCCTCATTTCCTGTATTGAGTCAATTGCCAAAGCTTTTATTTTCTGTTAGGATATCTCTTGTATCCATCTCCATTCTATCCTCACATGTATTCACAGCATCCATTCAGTTCCTCCATCAGCTGGGCCTTTGTAACAACTTTCCAGTTCTTTCCTTCCAATCATCTTCCATATGATTGCCAAAACCATTCTCCTAAAGCATAGATCTGACCATGTCTCTTTCGTTCTCAAAAATCTTTTGCGACTCTCAGTGACATCTAGCTACCTCACAGGATTGTTATAAGACTCTAATGAATTCATACTTACTTAAAACTTAAAAGTGATATGGAAAGTCAGTTACTGTTATTAGTCCAAAGTTTCAAAGCTACTAAGTGGCAGAGTTGAGTTTTGAACGCATATCTTTGAACTTCATATGTTACATTATGGAGTTCTTTTCATTATTCATCACTTTCGAGGAAAATTGTTAGGATAAACTGAGCCACTCAACTATCCCTTATCTCACTCAACATCATGATCACCATAATGTCATATTTAACTCTTTGCTCTCCCTCATTTCTGGTATTGAATCAGTTGCCAAATGTTTGATTTTCTGTCATGACATATCTTGTATCTTTCTCCATTTTATCCTCACATGTATTCACAACCTCCAATCAGTTCCCTCATCAACTGCACCATTGTAACAACTTTCCAGTCTTTTCCTTCCCTAATCTATCTTCCACACAGTTGCCAAAATCTTTCTCCTAAAGCAGATCTGACTATTCCCTCTTCTCAAAAATCTTTTGTGACTCCCAGTGACATCTAAGATAAAATTAAGCACCTTAGTTTGCTCTTTAAGCCTTTTCCAGTCTTGGATAGATCTTTATCTTCCCATAATCATAGTACTCTCCTTCATACATTTTTTGTTCCAATGAAACTGACCTCCTGTTCTCCAAACTTCACATTCCATCTCTCACTCCAGACTTTTGCTCTGGCTCTCTCACATTCCTGGAATGCATTCCTCTTCACTTTTATCTTAGAATCCTTTAGCCTCCTTCAAAGCCCAACTCAGGTGGTGCCTCCTACAGGAAGATTTTCCTGGCCTCTGCCCTGACTACTTTTTTTCTCCTTCTTAAATTATGTTTATCTGTTTGCATATTATATAACCCTCTCCCCAGAAGAATTTAAGTATCTGAATACTGGGGGGTTTATTTTTCATTTCTCTTTTCTCTCCCTGGTACCTGGTATAAAGAAGAACTGAATTCAAATAAAATATGTGACATAATTTTGAAGTGGTCAAAAGCACTGCCTAAATATGAAGATGTTTATCAGCAGCAGCAGCAGCAGCAGCAGCAGCAGCAGCAGCAGCAGCAGCA
>JAJPUD010000114.1:822648-860323 GCA_023553655.1 Myrmecobius fasciatus | reverse complement strand
CAGCAGCAGCAGCAGCAGCAGCAGCAGCAGCAGCAGCAGCAGCAGCAGCAGCATTATTAATTGTTTCCACAATCTTGGTTTCCAAGCAACCTAAGACTGAGAGTTCCACCTTCTCCCCTGGAAATTTTTGCCTAAAGGAACACACTGGGCCCAAATCCCAAATTTCAGACTTCTGGGATGGAATTGGTAGTGAGATTATTACACATTGGACAGGGATGGGTAATGCTTCTGTGTAGGCTGGGACAGTGTGTAGAACTCCAGACCTGGAACCAGGGAGATTCATCTTCCTGAGTTCAAATCTGTCCCCAGATATTTACTAGCTGTGTGACTCTGGCCAAGTCACTTAACCCTGTTAGCCTCAGTTTCCTCATCTGTAATATAAGCTGGAGAAGGAAATGGCTAATCACTTTAGTATCTTTGCCAAGAAGACCCCAGATGGAATTATGAATAGTCAAACATGACTGAAAAAAATGAACTGGATTTGTTCGTTCATGCTACTGGTGAAACATAGGAAGAATGTTAATATTCAAGAGGAAGACCATGGTACCAAACTAGACTGTTTGCATCTTCTTTTTGCCACCTTCATTCTGCCCTTCCTCTCCCTTGCCTTTAAAGCTCCAAATCTGGAACAAAATAAACATCTTAGTCATGAAACCATGTGCTGCAATTTATGCATGAAAATTAACTTCTTAATTCAGATTTAAACAGCTACATATCTAAACCTTCAGTCCTGAAATATCTAAATAACTGAAGTATAAGTGATCTTGCCCTTTAATATCAAAAGGGATTTGATTCTTTTGTTAATACAGAAGAAAAAGCCTAGAACAATGGGCAGAGAATTGTTCTTCAGTCAAGGAGAGCAAGTTCTGTCCCTGACCCGGACTGCCTCTGTGACCTAAGCCAAGTCACTTAAATTCCCATTTGCCACTCTCTTAAGACTATGAATTAGGTTGAATTTAAACTGGTAGAGGGAGTTTTCACACCAATAGCTCCTTATACTGGAGAAATCACAGCTCTGCTTACCAAATCCCCCTCTATCTTACCAACAACAATGACAAAAGAATATGTTGCTATAAAATTCAGATTTAGAAAGAAATTTAATTACTTTCTGTAGCTCTGAGGAGTGCCTTTATTCAAATCAATTAAGTGGCCAAGTATCTTCTAAGCAAGGAACAGTACTAGCTACCAAGAGGAAAATAGGAAGGTAAGTGTCTGTTCCAGCTCCCAAGTAGTTAATAGTTTATTGAAGAACACACAATGACAAATAAAAAAAAGAAAATATGAATAACAGTTATAGCTCACATATAAATTGTACTTTATGATTTACAAAGTACTTTCTTAATACTGGAAGGTAGATAATTCAAGTAACTTTGGTCCTAGTTTTTAGATGAGGAAATGGAGGCTAAAAAGTGGTGACCTTTGTTTGAAGTTGTACCCATTACAATGAGAGATAAAACAAAAAGGAAGAGGCCATCTCTAATTTGAACATCCTGCATTGGCAGAAGGCAAACTGGAAATGTAAATTGCCACTGAGAGGGGAATTTTCCAGCACTAAAAATATATGGGAGTGGTAGGTTAGCATAGTAAATAAAGGACTGCCTAGAAAGGTTTGGGTTCAAATATTGCCTTTGACATAAATAGGCTGAGTAATCCAGATCAAGTCAAACCTCTTGGTATGTTAGACATTTCTTTAAGACTATAAATACCAATGTCTCCAATTTGCATTGGGGAAGGAATCCTTACATCTTGAAGTTCCATACATCCATGAAATTGCAGTTTCTGCAATTTCTTTTTTCTCTCCCTGGTACCTGGTATAAAGAACTGAATTCAAATAAAATATGTGACATAACTTTAAAGTGGTCAAAAGCACTTTATATCATATATGTATTATATATATATATTATAAAAAGGATTATAAAAAGGAATAATAACAAGGGGACAGCTAGGTGATACAGTGGATAGTGCTTTTCCTGGAGTCAAGACATATTCCTGAGTTCAAATCTGACTTCAAGATACTTACTAGCCATGTGACCCTGGACAAGTCACTATTTGCCTCAGTTTCCTCATCTATAAAATGATCTGGAGAAGGACACGTATCTCTGCGAAGAAAACCCCAAAGGGGAACACAAAGAATAGGACACAATTGAACAATAGCAACAAAATTAACAAAAATCTTTTCTTACCCTGAGCACTTTTTTTACCAGGCCTTTCCTACTCCCACTGCTGGCTCCATTTCATCTTTTATTTAAAATTGTGAGCTACTTCTGAGCATAACTCAATAGCAGGACAGGATTAGTATCACTGGAACACATTAAAGAGATAGTAGAAAACTTTAATTAAGATTTTCTGAAGAAAGAATGCCTGTTTTGTTTTGTTTTTCCCCTGGAAAAATCAAAGTGTTTACTTACCAGGTAGGTGTTTCTAATCCTGTATTGCTGACATCTTTCTGCAACCTGGGGAATTTAACAATGCACTAACCTCGTTTCAATGGAAGACCCATATTAGTTGTAGCAACATTAGCATAAGTGGTGGGGGCCTTGGCTGTTTTCTGTTCTCAGTTTAGGTTATTTTTCAGCCTGACAACACTATGGGAAAAGTACTTCATTTTAAGTGGATGCTTCCTTGCTGAGTCCTCTGAAACTGAATGATTGGATTAAAAACATTTTCTCGGACATAAAAAAGCCAACAATTGCATCATGCAATTCATGAATAAATTAAGTTTAAAAATCCTTGGAGGAAAAACTATTTGAAGTGCTTTTCTACTTGGGAAAAGGCAAGCATATTTCCAGCCCTGCATGAATGTTGAAGTTTTCTTTTCATTTTAATTAAATCACATGGATTGGTTATTTCAACTTTTTTTTTTGTCCTCTCTCCTCCCTACCTCCCTCTTTCCAGCCTCAGGATCTATCAATGTGAAGAATGAGTAAAGATGTCAAAAGTTGAATATAATTAATGTTAAAACAGATGTGATGAATATGGGGTGTTGTTTCCAAATAGAATAGAAGGCAGTGTTATTGCCTGAAGCACATTATTTCTTGGTCACATGGCCATCTTTAATCTGAAAATCCAGCAATGATTGTGGAAGGTAAACTGGAAATATCAACTTTCAGGGACTGCATCTTTGCTTTCCTTTTTCTCCCTTTGTATCTTTAATGCATAATCCAATGTCTACCACATAGTAGGGACTTAGATGATTGCTGTATCACTTTGAGCTACAGCAGATATACTGAGACCAGAATAACATAAATGGGGAAGGGCTACCAGGCTGCCAAATACTTGCCTGTTTGTTTTCTTCTGAGTGTCCTTACCTGCTTGATCTTTCTCAAGTTTCTAATAAATGAATTTTATATAGGGGAAACTGTTAAATAACTGTTACTAACATGTCCCGGGGATAACATTGTTTTCCAGTCCCATATATGGTCATAGACTAAATTAAGTGAATATCAACAAAATTCTATTTATTTAAAGTTTTTTCTTGTCAAGGAGAATGATTTCAGCCTGAAAATCCTGTGACCAAAAATTATATTCCACAAATATTTACTAAGTACCTACATTGTGTTAGGCTTTAAAGCTATACAAGTAAAATAACATTGATCCCCTCCTCAGGGAAGTCACCTTTACATGGAAGATATAACATGTACCAAAAAGGAAATAAAAGTTAGGAAGGTGGGAGCCCAGACTAAGAAGGGGAATCAGAGTAGGAGTGAGCATCTGAGGTCGTTCTTGAAGGGATCTAAGAAACAAGGTAAAGGAGGGAGTTCATTTCATGCCTGGACATCAACTTGTAAGAAAATATAAAAACCAGAGATAAGATGGGGGATTTGGAGGACCTTAAGCAGGTCAATTTGATTAGAATCCGGAGTTCCGGAAGACAAGCAACATGCTTTGGATCTTACTCATCACTTCCAATTTTCAAAATTTAAGCTGTTGTTAACCATATTTAATAAATGTCTTCTGTTTGAATTCCATTGAGGAAGATTTTTTAAAGTGCCAATTACAAAGGAAAACCAGCTCTTCTGCATTTCATAGACATAGGGATAGGGACTAGACTTACTATTTCATTGGTATAAGGGAGCTCTCAGTGAAGGACTTCCTCCAACAAAGCAACTTGACAAGCTCTTTGTAACTAATAGTTTTTGCAATTTGCCTAGAGCACTAAGTGCCCAAGTGACTTACCCTGAATCATACAGCTAGTATATGTCAGACCAAGTTGTACTAGACTTGAGGTTGGCCACTATAGAGTGGATAGCCATACTCCACACTGCCTCTCATTCCTTAAGATTTTATTTTAAATGCTAGGTACAAATCTGATAATATAAGTTACCTTCCATTCCAAGGGGATCTACAGAGTCCTTCCTTGATTTTTACAATAGCATTATTAAGCATTATACTCCTCATTCTTTACTTTCAATTGCCTTCTCAACTTTTGCTCCCTACCAACTTCAGTGTGCATTCAATCATCTCTCCCAGCTTTTCATGAGGTACTAAACTGGCATTTTCCCCTCACTGTCAGTCCTCAGGGCGCCAAGAAGGGAGAATGATTCCCCTGGCATTTCTCACTGTTACCTTATGGGTACTTGGTTCCTCTTTCTGCCTCAACACCTTTAGAAAATCTCCTTTTGTTCTGACAACTGTGGATGAATACTCCTCTCTGCTTGCCAAGAGATGTACCAGCATGTACCATAATAATGGAATCCTTAGAAAGGGGTTGGGAGGCCTTGAAAATGAACATTGAGAGAGAATGGGGCAGGGTGAGACTATGTGTGCTGACCTACATCTACAAACACTATGTGGCTTGTAAGCATGAGTTCTTGGCAAAATGTCCATTCCAGGAAGTGCAATGTGTATGTTATGTATAAGGGATCTTTTAGTCTTCTTTAAGCAGGATTGTAGTATTTGAATCTGGAAAGGACCTTAGAGATCTAGTATGAGCCGTTCATTTATGAAGAAGCTGGGAGTCTTAAAAGTAATGTGCCTTCAGATCTGGGCTTCAAATATAGATCTCAGACTCAGACATTATTGCTCTTCCTTCTAAAAGTACTATTTATATTATGAAACATTGCATGCTTTTCTTTTGCTGGATGTCATTAGTTGTAATATATGAATCAGAAGGGCAAGGGAATGCTCTTGAATTCAATAAATCTATGGGTTTGGGCCAATGGTTTTGTGCAATTATATAGTTTGATGATTGTCAGTTGGTCAACAATACTGATTGGACTGTTCCATCTATGGGGATAACTCTGTACTGGACCACTGTGGAAATTACGAAAAAGAAAAAGACGCTGAGAGTGGAAGTAATAGTCTATATCAGGTAGAGTTTATTGGTAGACTTCCCCAGGATATTTTGAGGACTGTCTCTGAAAAACACTACCTTTTAAACCAATTGTTCTTATCCTTATTATATGAGTGACATGTTTTAAATAGAGAACACTTTTCCACATGAATATTAAATACTCGTCTCTCACTATCCTCTGGTCTATTTTATATATTTGCTGTAATAATCCACAAGAACAGAACTGAGACAAAGGCTTTGTGACAATAAATAAAATGTTATGGCACTTTGCAGTAGCTTGCTTAATAATTACTGAATTGTTAGTAAATTGATCTCTATGCCCTTAGAACTTTTAGGTATATTCATTTTGCTTTTCTATTATTATCTTATTTTCTTCTAAGTGTTCATAGATTGTTGTTTATGTTTACACAAACAGCATTCTTTATAGAAAGCTTCTAAACATGTAATTGACCTGTGCTTGAAGGGGTCATTATTGTTCTTGTCTTTTCATGGTAGAAATTCTTCAGTTTAGAAATCATGCTTACATATGAAAGTAAGTTAGCAAAGAGCTTTGCTATAATTTGTGTGCCACTGCGAAGCATTTGAGCCAGTAATTATAGACCTAATCTGCCTGGCTTTCTAGTTTTATAGAGATTTCCATCTGTTGTGCATTATATTAACTTTTACAATTCATTATAAATGGTGCACAATATTTGATGATTCAATTAAACAATAAACATTTATTAAGGACCTACTATGCTTTAGGCCCTGCACTAAGTGCTGGAGATACAAAGAGAAACAAAAAACAATTCCTGCTCTCAAGGAGCTTAGTTGAATGGTGGAGATAACATGAAAAGAGATAAGTACAAACAAACTATTTACAGAATAAATTGGAGATGATCAATAGAGAGATGGTATTTGTCATAAAGGACATTGAGAAAGGCTTCAAGAAGATGAGTTTTGCATTTGATTTAATATATTTTAATTGTGTTGGACTTCTTATGTTAATATAGATAAATAGCAGTTGTCCACATGATCCTCTTACAGAGAGGTTTTTTTTTCATTCTTTTTTTTTTAAATTTCTGAGTTTTTCCTCTTTATCTTCTCAAGATTCTATTTTCAAGTTTTTGATTGATGTTGAATTCTTTATTTTGTTTTTTGCATTATTTTCTTTGTAATTGCTTTAATCTTTTGTCTTCAAATGCTGTTTAAACAAATATTGAATTTCTGATATATTTTTGTTTTCCAGCTTTCTTTCCCCAGTCTTTTTCCTTTGGATGATGCTTTTCTGTGTGTAACAGGTACCTAGTGCATACAATCTTTCAACAACTATTTGCAGACCTCCAGTAATGTTTGGCGTCTCTTTGGGCATGATGCTGTTTGATGTCTGTTCTTAAGAGCATTCCCTGAAAGCTCTACTTTTTCTCCATGACAGCATGCTGCCATCTTTGCCGCTGTGTGAAGGTCCTGAAATATCTTTGTGCTTTCCTGTCAAATGCTATGGGAGAATGTGTTCCTTCTTGTTTATTAAAGTAGATACTATTTTTTTAGTTACCTGTATAACTGATTTGCTCATTGGATTTATACTAACTCAAAAATTACTTTTTTTTTTCAAATTTCAGCCCAAGTATGTCAGTTTTCTTTTCAAGATCATTTAAGATGTCCATACTATTTTTATTAGGTCTAATTGCTGGAATTTGTCTTAAGTAAAGATTTTCAGTGTTCTCAAGGATATCACCTCTTTCTTTTTCAGACTTTTAGGAGATACAATATACAAACAGAAAAGTAAATGAAAGGTGGGAGAGAATATTGATTAGAGGGATCAACAGAATAAGGAGGATCAGATCTGATCTTTGAAGGATTCTCTGAAGCAGGGATTATTAGCTTCTCTGTTTTTGTTTTGTTTTGTTTTGTTTTCTTGTTACATCTACTCTTGTTTAGAGATGAAAATTTCTTTCATTATTGGTCTGCATTCGTCATTATGTTTTTTATTTTGATTACGACTTAAAGCTAAGTATATCATTGGCAAAAAGCTATAAAAGTCCTTGACTATAATTAATGAGATCGGTTACTAATTTTCTTATAATAGGATATTGGTGCTTAATAAAAGTTTTCATGGCTGCAGTCCATTTCACACATTCATGGTTTGCTCACTTGGATGGTCAGTGCAATTTGCATTTAAGAATTATTAGTGTATTTGACTCATTCTTCTATAACATGAAAGATAGGAGAGGTTCTCAGGTACTAGCAAGAACCTGATATCAAACCCCACTTTCTTCTTCATTGGATTGTAGCAATACAAAGAAAAGAATCACAAAAGGCAGTGTGTTGTATTGTGAAGAAACCTGTGACTGAATTGAAGAAGTCTGGCTCTGAGTTCCAGCTCTGGCATCATGGCATTATGCAATTTAACTTAACTGCTCTGAGTCTTAATTTCTTCATCTGTAAAATGGGTCTGATAATGATATACTATATCCCTATAGGGCTATTCTGAGGATAGTGCTCTGTAAACCTGTAAATGACACAGAAATGTCTATTATTACAAAACTGTTCCTCAGGGATGTTTCAAGGAACAAATGGAGTGAACAGAAGGCA
Source organism: Myrmecobius fasciatus (assembly GCA_023553655.1). NCBI lineage: Eukaryota > Metazoa > Chordata > Mammalia > Dasyuromorphia > Myrmecobiidae > Myrmecobius > Myrmecobius fasciatus. The sequence goes on along the minus strand of JAJPUD010000114.1, from coordinate 852,456 downwards.
GATCTTGGAGTCAGGACAGCTTAGCTCAAGTTCAGATTCCCACACATATTGGTCATGACCAATGGCAAGATGCTTGGCTTCTCAGTGTCCTCAGAAACTCTCTAAGATAGACATTCTGAATATTTTTTGTGTCTTGGATCCCTTTGGCAGTCTGATCAAAGAGATAGGTCTATTCTTAAAAAGATATTTTAATGCATAAAAACCCCAATAAAATGCATAGTTTCCAAAGATGTATTCAAATAAAGATGTATTTTTCCCAACCCAGTTTGAAATCTCCTAAAATCTATCCATGGAATCTTTTTAGGTCCATGAATCAGGTTAAGAACCCTTGATCTAAAAGGATAATTCCGGAGGAAGCATTAGCAGCTAGGAAGAGAGATCATAGGGGAAAAGTGGTATTTGAGATAAGTCTCATAGCAAGTTAATGATTCTAAGAGGAGAAGTTTCAGAGGGAGTACTTTCTCTCTAAGAAGAACAGCTTGTACAAAAGGCACAGAAACAAGCAAAGTTACAGATCAACATATGAAGAACAGTGAGAAGGCCAGTTTGGCTAGAATATAGTATACAAAAAGGGGGATAGCTGGAAAGGTAGGATGAGGCCAGGCTGTAAAAGGCATTACATGACAGGGAGGAGTTTCAAACCCTTCACAGGAGAATTGGTTTCAAATTCCCTTTTCAGATACTTATTGAATGACTCCATCATTGTTCATGTCATTTCTCTGATCCTCAGCTTCCTCATCTGTAAGATGGGGATGATAATGCTTGCCTCATTGCCTAGTAGGGTTATTTTAAGGAAATTACTTCAAAAACTATGAAGCAAGCATAAACGTTATTCTTGTTCCTTAGTTAACAGTTCTCCTCTTTGTGATGGCAAGTTAACTCTAGCTAGAAATCTGATCTGGCTTCTTGTCTTTGCTTTGGCAAGACAAGTCAACCTTGAATTAAACATGGCATGCTGGGTCCATAGTCAAGGTACTCTAAGGACTAGGAGAAGTGGGGAACAATTTGCTTGAAACACTGGGATCTTTATGGTCTATTTCTGTGAATAGGTATGAATTTCTTGAAGTTTTCATTCAGAGATGCGTGTCATATTAGGGAGTTCCTAAGAGAATAGCAAATCCTTGGAAGGGACTGTATTATTCTGTGTTGATATGAGTGTAAGGAAGAGAGACCAAGGAATTGATTTGAATCAGTCATGTGATTAAAAGCAATTTGCAACTGATGAAAACTGGTTCTTTGTTCCCTAAAATATGCTAGCTCTAGGAAGCCAGGGATGGTGTCTTTTAAATAAATTTGTATCTCCTCCACTGCTTACAACCATGGTCTCTGCAATGCATGTGCTTGGTGTTTGTTAAATTCAGTTATACACAGACCATACCAAGTAGCTTCTCATTTGAGATCTAAATCATCTTTAACCACAAATTCTACTTTATGCATATGCATCTTGTGACTGATACTAAATACTGGTTCAATGTCCATCTAGGGCTTGGACTCTTAGAATATATGAATTTGACTTGCTTTTAAAATGCCATCAGAAGGTTTCAGTCTCCTGCAAATATCATAACAATAAACTAAACTCAAAAGATAAAAGTCATGAAAAGAAAAGAAAATAATTGAGGTTACCTTTATTTTGCATGTTTTAGTTCTTAACTTTCCCCACCACTGGCGTAGGGCAGGAACTTATTCAAGATGAAAGCTTGAAGAAAAGAGGATTGGGGAAAAGGCTGCTTCACAGTTGAATTTCCACAAAATCCACCACAAAAAGAACTACTATAAATATTTTTGTACACATCAGTTTTTCCTCCTTTATTCTCTTTGGGATACAGACTTGGTAGTAGTCTTGGTGGGTCAAAGGGCATCCATCATTCCAGATTGTTCTCCAGAATGGTGGAACTAGCTTACTACCTCACCAACAATTAATTAATGTACCTATTTTCCCTTATCTCCTCAAGCATTTGTCATTTCTTAGGTGTAAAGTGATTCCTCAGAGTTATTTTACCTTTCTCTAATCAATAGTGATTTAGAACATTTTTTCATGTAAGTATAGATAGCTTTGATTTCTTCTTTTGAAAACTTCCTGTTCATATCCTTTGACCATTTATCATTTGGAGAATGACTCTTATTTTTACAAATTTGATTCCGTTCTGGCATATATTTGAAAAATGAGGCCTTTATCCAAAAAAAAAAAACTTGCTGTAAAGTTTTTTTTTAATTTTATTTCATTGTCTATAGTACATTTTACAAAAATGTACTTTTCCCAATTTTCTCTTTTAATTAGGTCTATTTTTGCTTTTTTTTAAATTTTAATTCTATATGTGTCTTTCTTTTTCAAGTACACAACATATTGTTCTATTCTGATTTTTAATTCATTCTGCCATCTGCTTCCATTTTATGGGTGAACTTATACCATTCGTATTCACAATTAGGATTACTGTGTATTTCCCTACATCCTAAGTTTCTTCTCTCTTTTTATCCTGTCCATTCTCAAAAATGTATTTTGATTCTGATTATAGCCTCCCTCAATCTTCCCTGTCTTTTCTCACCTCCTCCCTTATAGTTTTTATGTCCTTTTCCTCCTATTTCCCTATTGAGAAAGATAGATTTTTATACCCAGTTGAATATACAACTACACACTGCAAAAGCTTTTTCTTCTGCATGTCTTTTATTTGAAAAAAATTTCTTCATTCTTTCTTTCCCTTCCCCTCATCTCCCAATGCATCACTATTTCTCACCCTGACTTATATTTTGTACCCATGCCCTGTCTATGCATACTCCTGTATTTTTTTGAATGAATTTTATTTTATTTTTTATTTTTAATTTTTTTTAATTTTATTTGCATAACATGTGTGGGTAATTCTTTAACATTAACCCTTACATAGCTTTCTGTTACAAATTTTTCCCCACAACTCCCCACCCCTCCCCTAGATGGCAGGATATCTACTACATATCAATTACATTAAAATACTTGGTAAATCGAATATATGTATACATATTTCCAAACTTATCATTGTTGTGCAAGAAAAATCATATCCACAAGAAAGAAATATCAGATAAAGGAAACACAATGTAAGCAAACAACAATCAAGAGTACTAGAATGTTATGTTGTGGTCCACATTTCACATCCCTCTCTCTGGGTGTATATGGCTTTCTTCAGTGAACAATTGGAAGTGGTTTGAAACATTTCATTGTTGAAGGGAGCCATGTCCATCAGAATTGATCATCACATAGTATTGTTGTTGCCATATATAACGATCTCCTGGTTCTGCTCATTTCACTCAGCATCAGTTCATGCAAGTCTCTCCAGGCCTCTCTGAAATCATCTTGCTGGTCATTTCTTATAGAACAATAATATTCCATAATATTCATATACTATAATTTATTTAGCCATTCTCCAATTGAAGGGCATCTATTCAGTTTCCAGTTTCTAATCACTACAAAAATGGCTGCCACAAACATTTCTGCACATGTGGGGCCCTTTCCTTCCTTTATGATTTCTTTGGGATATAAGCCCAATAGAAATGCTGCTGGGTCAAAGGGTATGCACAGTTTGATAACTTTTTGAGCATAGCTCCAAAATGCTCTCCAGAATGTCTGTATCTGTTCACAGCTCCACCAACTATGCATCAGTGTCCCAGCCCTCCCACATCCCCTCCAACATTCATCATTAACTTTTTCTGTCATTTTAGCCAATCTGACAGGTATGTAGTGGTATCTCAGGGTTGTCTTGATTTGCATTTCTCTGATCAATAGTGATGTGGAGCACCTTTTCCTATGCCTACAAATAGTTTTAATTTCATCTTCTGAAAATTGTCTGTTCATATCCTTTGACCATTTATCGATTGGAGAATGGCTTGAATTTTTATAAATATGAGACAATTCTCTATATATTTTAGAAATGAGACCTTTATCAGAACCCTTAAGTGTAAAGATGATTTCCCAATTTATTGCTTCCCTCCTAATCTTGACTGTATTGGTTTTGTTTGTACAAAACCTTTTTAACTTAATATAGTCAAAGTTATCTATCTGGTTTTCAATTAAGAGTTCCAGTTCTTCTTTGGACATAAATTTATTCCATCTCCATAGGTCTGAGAGGTAAACTATATTACATTGCTCTAATTTACTTATAGTATCACTCTTTGCATACTCTTGTCTTAATAATGATAAAGTTATTAGGAGTTATATGTATCATCTTCCCATATAGGAATGTAAACAGTTTAATTCTATGGAGTTCCTTGTGATTATTCTTTCATTTTTACCTTTTTATGGTTGTTTTGAGTTTTCTGTTTGAATGTTCAGTTTTCTATTCAGCTATGCTACTTTCATGAGGAATTCTTGGAAGTTCTCTATTTCATAAAATATCCTTCCCTACTTCCCTTCTGAAAAATTATATTCTTTTTTTTTTACTGATGAAGTTACTCTTGGTTGTAATCCTAGCTACTTTGGTTTCTGAAATGTCATATTTCAAGTCCTCCATCCCTTTAATATAGAAGCTGCTAAATTTTGTGCGATCCTGTCTGTAGTTCCAAGATATTTGAATTGTTTCTTTTTGGCTAGTTATAATATTTTCTCTGTGACCTGGGAGCTCTGAAATTTGGCTATAATATTGGAAGTTTTCATTTTGGGAACTCTTTCAGATAGTGATTGGTGGATTCTTTCAATTTCTATTTTGCACCTATATTTACATCTATATTTACATTTGGATCTGAAATATTAGGCCAGTTTAAAATTTCTTGAAATATGTCTATACTCTTTTTGATAATTACTTTGAAGTAGTCCAATAATTCTTAAATTATCTAGCTTTGATCTATTTTCCAGCTTGGTTGTTTTTCCAGTGAAATATTTTTTTTCTTTAATTTTTTTCATTATTTTGACTTGTTTTATTATTTCTTAAAGTCTCATGTAGTCATTAGGTCCTACTTGCCCAATTCTAATCTTTAAGGAATTATTTTCTTTTGTGAGCTTTTATACATTTCTTTTCATTTAGCTAATTCTGCTCTTTACGGAGTTATTTTCTTCAGTGAATTTGTGTACTTTTTTTTTTTCCCATTTGGCCTAGTCTCCTTTTAAGAGTTGTTTTCTTCAGTGAATTTTTATGCCTCTGTTACATTGAGGCCAATTCTGTTTTCTGAGGTGTTACTCTCTTTCTTTCTTTTTTTTTTTTTTTTTTGCTGAGGCAATTGGGGTTAAGTGACTTGCCCAGGGTCACACAGTTAAGAAGTGTTAAGTGCCTGAGACCATATTTGAACTCAAGTCCTCCTGACTTCAGGACTGGTGCTCTATCCACTGCACCAACTAGCTGCTCCCAGGTGTTACTTTCTTTGTTATTTTTTGTGCCCAATTTACCAAGCTGGTAATTTTCTTTGCATGATTTTTTTTTGTTTCACTCTCATTTGTTTTGCTAATTTTTCCTTTACTATTTTTATCTCTTTCTTCAACTCTTCCAGGAAGTCTCTCTGGCCTTGGGTCTAATTAGCATTTTTATTTGCAGGTTTTGCTTATAGATATTTTCAAATTGTTATTTTCTTCTGTTTATATTTTGATCTTCCTCACCACTGTAGTAGCTTTTAAGGCCAAGTTCTTTTCTACTTTATTGTTTGCTCATTTTCCTAGCCTATTTCTTGACTTTTAACTTTATGTTAAAATTGGGCTTTGCTTACCTGGGAAGGCACTGTGCCAAGTTTCAGTCTTTTTCATGCTTCTGTTTTCAAGGCTAGTTCAGGGGTTCTGCAAGTTTTGGATGCTTCCAAGGTAGTGTTATCCTGGGAGAGGTATGGTCACTTCTCTCCTGGTCTGAACTCTGGTCTTTACCCAGGAAGGCCCCTTGCTATTGTACAACCTGAAATACTAGTCTCCCAACTCCTTCATCCCTTGGCTTCGTTCAAAAAATCATTTGATACTTGCTTTGTAGTCTCTATTCCTGCAAGTTCCCATGATTTGGGATGACATAATCTGGAAGGACCTTTTCTCTATTTCTATTGCTTTTGTACTTTTGCCTGGCTTCCTTTAAGCAAATTTCAAGCAACATCTGCATGATTCTTTCTCTCTCCTTTTCAAATTGCTTTGTATTTCTTTTTATATATTCATACTTATTCAACTATTTATTTACGTTGTATAGTTAGTTCTACAATAATGTGATATGTGTCTTAAATTATGCAATAAAAACCACAAGGGAATAAGGAGTTGGGTCACAATACTCAAAAACTTCATTGGTGACAATAATAACAAAAAACAACACACAATAACCCCAATGATAGAAACCTAATGAAAATGGCAAAAGTTTCCTGCATGTTAAATGATTAAAAATACATAAATAATTTTATTATGATCAGCTGTGAATGAGTTAGCTATTTTCAGCAATACAACAATCTAAGACAATTCTGAAGGACTTATAAAAAATGCTACCCATCCCCAGAGAACAAACTGATGGAGTCTGAATGCAGATTAAAGCATACTTTGTTTTTTTGGTGTTTTTTTTTTTTTCTGAGGCAATTGGGCTTAAGTGACTTGCCCAAGGTCACACAGCTAGGAAATGTTAAATGTCTGAGGCCAAATTTGAACTCAGGTCCTCTTGACTTCAGGATTGGTACTCTATTCACTGTGCCACGTAGCTGCCCCTTTGTTTTTGTTTTTGTCTTTTTAATTTCATTATTATTCTTGGGATTTTTTATTTATTTGCTTTTTGTTTTCTTGGTTCACATTTTCTTTTCCAACATGTCTACTGTGTAAATAGTTTGCTTGACTATACATGTATAATATATATCAAATTATTGTTTTCTCAAGGATGGTTCAGGGAAAGGAAGGAGAGGTTTTGAAACTTAAAAGCTTAAAAAAATGAATGTTAGAAAATCATTTACATGTAATTGGAAAAAATTAAAGCAAACATTAAAAAAGAGAAATGTATACATGCTACAATAAATAAAAGTGTTATACTCAGACTTCTCCTTCTTGATCTGTACCCCAATTCCCATTGGACAGGGCTGGAGCTACTGGGAAGGTATATGTGGAGTGGAATTTGTGAATAAGGATCAGTCAGCCTTTATCCACAGCTCTTAACTTGACAAAGACCTGAAGTTTTCATGTGGAAGTGTACATCCAAACTTGGTCACATGAAGGGGGGAAGGGAATAACAGCCCAAATCCCCTAGGTGAAGGATACTACCACTGAAGCACTCCTTTGTAGGAGTACCCCAGAAGTGCCCTGGTGGACTTTTTTTTACTGGCCTGATTGCATTCTGGCAGCAGCTCTCACCCCGCTCTTTATATCCCTGACCACCTGTCTATCCTGCAGGCACCCTGAGAAAGTTTAGCACCTTCCCAGATACTGTAATATAGTTATCTGCATTCTCACTGTTTCTTGAGAATGAAATTGTACTTGAGCAAAACTAAATTTGAATTATTCTCAAACTGCTCTCTAAAATACCAATTACAGTGAAACAAATTCATATTTTCAAAACAAATACTAGAGCATAATTGATTATATATTGTATATGTACTTGTCTCCACCATTAAAATGTAATCTTCTTGCAAGTAAAAATTGTTCTATTCTCTATACTTGTATTCCTACCACCTAGCACAGAGTCTGGAAGGTAGTTAATGTTTAATTAATGCTTAGTTTCATTATCTGTAAAATGGAGCTCATAATACATTGCTTACCTCAAAGTATTGTTGTGATTTAAGTACTCTATTAGCTTTAAAAAAAAGTGCTAATAAATTATTATTATTGCTCCTTCTTGGCCACTTCTAAGTCTTCTCCCTTATACCCTGCTCCACTTGGAGTACTATTAGTTTACCCCAAGCCTTTGTTCTTTGCTCTCTTCCCTTCTTTCTCTTTAGCAATCTTATCTAGTCCCTGACTTCAATACCATCATTCCATGGATGACTCCCAGTTTAATATTTCCAACCATGACCTGAGCTTCATTCCCAAGTGTCTGCTCAGCATCTTCATCTATCTCCTGCCTCTGTACATATGTACTCACTTTATATCAAAAATTATATTTTCATATTTATATCTACTGAAATTCTTCTCCTTGAAGGCCCAGGTCAGATACCACAATGTCCACAACACTTTTGCTGATTTCTCCAGCTAAAATGTTGTCCTTGTCTCTGTGAATTTCTGGTGCTTTCTGAGCAGTTGACCATTATCCAACTTATATTGTTATTTTTGTGTGTGTCTCATCCTTCTGACTAGATGGTTAACTCTGGGACGATGTGGACTATGCTATTTTGGATATAGCCCTTAGCAAAATGTTTTAATGAGTGTTTGAATTGATAAGAACTAATTACCAAGGTTTGGGAAATAGGATTTTACTTTCCCACCCCCATACAGAAAGGGCCAAGGAATTCCTGCATGTCTCTTGAAGGAAGGATGAGGACGAAAGACCTTGGTCATCAGTCCCTGCTAGGCAATAATCTTTAATATCTTGCTTTGCTTAAAAAAATTAAAAAATTAAAAACTTGTAAGAAGTCCTCTATAGTTCTCCATTTTGTATCATTAATATTCTGATGTTTCTTATTATTAGAGAAATATCTCTGTAGGCTTGGTCAATTTTTTTGATCATCATCATTTGAGAGGCTAGATAGATATAGTGGAGAAAAAGTTGGCCTCAGGACTAGAAAGAATTGGTTCAAGTATTACTTTTGGCATCTACTTGCTTTGTGGTACAGGAGAAATCACTTAAATTTCTGGTAAAGCAGATTTTTCTAAGCAGTTTTTTAAGAGAAATAGATCTTCCTTGGTAAAGAGAATTTTCTTGTCTAGAAGTTCCTGTTCCAATGAAATCTCAAGTTCAAGTCCTCTCATAATCATTTTAATACAGGGTGTCCCCAAAATCTTAGTGCAGTTTTAAGCCAATAAAATTAAAAACTCTACTACAATTTTGGGGACATCCTGTTGATATCTGCTGCTGAACCTTGGGATATAAATCTGGATCTGTGAATTACTTTGTGAGTTCAGGTAAGTTTCTTTCCCTCAATGGGGAAATATTTGTAAAAATGCATGCTCTGTTAGTTTTTTCTTATTAATCCTGTACAAAGCTTGCTTTGTATATATTTGTTTGCATGTCATCTCCCCCATTAGATTGTAAGCTCCTTTAGGGCAGGGACTGTCTTAAGCCTGTTTTTGTATCCCCAGAATTCAGTGCAGTGCTATCACATAGTAAGCACTTAATAAAAGTTTACTGATTGAGTGAAATGTCAACAAAATATTTGACTGCAGAACTGGATCTGAAGTATTTTGCTGAGTTCCCATCCTTGTTCCAACTGGTACAAAGAAAAGGATATTAGCTGTTGTCTTCAATAGAGCTAAGATTTGAACCTAGGTTTCCTGACTATCCAGTGTACTTTGTTACACCATGAAGTTTTTCTACAGAGAGTTTCAGTAAACATGAGTTGGGATTAAATTAATAAATTGGGACTTGTAAGTCTGGTTTTGAATCCTAGCTCTGAGATAATGGGATGATACCACTGAGTAAAGAAATTCAAGTTCAATTTTACTAGTTGGACCTTCCTCCTGCCCAGTCTCTTCATCTATAAAATGGAGGTAATAATAGCATCCACCTTCCAGGGTTGTAAGCCTCAAATGAGATTTTTATTATATAAAGCACCCTACACAGTACCTGACACATAGTAAGCATTATATAAATATTGTTGTTATTCAGTCATTTTCAGTTGTATCTTACTCTTCATCATCCCATGTGAGGTTTTCTTGACAAAGATACTGGAATGGTTTACCATTTCTTTCTCTAACTCATAGATAAAAGAAACTGAGGCAAACAAGATTAAGTGGCCCAAAGTCACACAACTAGTAAATATCTGAGGTCAGATTTGAACTTAGGAAGATGAGTCTCCCTGACTCCAGTCCTGGCACTTTATCCACTGTACCATCTAAATACCCACTATAAATGTTAGCTATTATTATTATTAATGCTCTCACCTCATTAGTGTTCTGTAATAATACTTTACATTATGAAAAAATAATTTTATTTATTCAATAATATTAATGTACTAAATTAACATTATTAAATAAATTTAATTTATTAAATTAACATTATTAAATAACACTTATTAGGTGGTTAGCATAAAGAAGATCAGAGGTTTAATCACTTCCTTGTAATTAATAAATATTTAACTAGTAAATACATGATGGCTATACTTGTTCTCAAGCACAGGTCTTTTCTTACTGATGTGACTTTAGATCAGTAAATTTCTTAACCTCTGAGCTTCTGTTTCCTCACATCTTAAATGAGGGGACTAAACCAGGTGACCATTGTAGTTTTTTTCCAGCTTTTAATACTGTGAAATGGATTAAAATAAAAGGATTGATTCCCATGTTTGGACTCAGACTGGGAGAGAGTTGGCTATTCTTCAGTCCCCACATCTCAACTACCCTGTTTCCCTTACTTTGACAATAATTTGTAAGGAATGTGCAAATAGAAGCAAATTTCTTAGCGCAGGAAGGTGCTTTGGGGATCATGTAGTTCAACCTACTTATTTTATAGATGAGGTAATTGAGGTCTGAGACAGGTAGAAAGGTTGCCCAAGGTCACATGGCTAAATAATGGCTAAATTTTTTAAATGGCTAAATAAATAGAATGACATATTTCTTGATTCCCAACTGAAAGTTCTTTGTAGTAGACCAGGCTTCCTGCCCAACACCAAAAGTTATCAGAGCCAATGTGGTATAGAGGAAAACCTGCTGAATTGCCAATCTGAAGACTTGGATTTGCTCCTTACTACCAAATCTTAACTTTTCTGGTCTATTTTCTCCTCAGAAGACAGATCAGACTAGATAAATTTGAGTGCCCCTTTAAATCTTCCTCTAGTTTCCTGTCAACCTCTTGACAAAGAGTTGAGAGATTAAAGATATAGAATAAAACATACATTTTCTGGTATAGCTATTGGAAAAAATAGTTTTTGCACATTTGTTATCAAAGCTTTATTTTATTTTGTTCTACCCCCACACTACCTTTTCAGTGCCATTGAGGTAGGGCTGAGAAGTCCAAGAGATAGAAGGATAGAGTAGAAAAAATAAGGGAAAATGTTCATTTAAACACTTAGAAAAACCACAGAGAACAGAAGGAAGGCCAGAAAGAAGTACAGATCAGCAGGACAATTTTGAAAGGTAATAATTGAACTTTGACTTTTGCCTGAAGAGGAGGCAACAAAGTCTACTTTGGTGAGAAGTATCTGTTCCAGAGATCCATGTGTTAGCCACATTTGTCAGCCCATGTAGACATACACATTTACATGGGCAGCACATATTGTACAGACTTTAAAAGCAGAGCAGGAGTCTGAACCACCTCCAGGCAAAGAGGTGACAGATTCAGAGTGCAAAGTGAGACTTTTATTTTTTGGTTTTGGTCAATTTGAAACCTATAACCTTCTTGTTTTTCATATTTACATGTTTCCCTTTGTAATAGATTTTGTTTTTCTTGCTTTCTCAGGGGTAGAGGTCAGGGGGAAGTAGGTGGGAGAGAATTCAGACAAATTGAATTTGAAAAACATAACAAAAATAAAAGAATAGCCATTTATACATAATAGAAATCTGCAGGCTCACCTATAGTCTCTTTTTTTGTTGTTGTTGTGCTATGTATAAATGCCCATTTGATTTAGTGAGAGTTCAGAATAAAAATCTAAATTTCAAAATGCTCATCCATGGTTTTGCTCTTATGCAAACCTCATCTAAATCTCTAAACTTCTTACTATAAAAAACTGAGCAAAAACTCTACCCCAAGAACATTAACTGCCATTTTAAGCCACACAAAGTAACATTACATGTCTTATTAACTAGACAGTTTGCGTTTGTGTGAAGATGATTTTATTTTTAAAAATTCTGCTACCGCCTGCTACGAAGGAATAAGTGGCAAGCTAAAACATCTGCCAACAAAATGCCAGTGTAAGGCAATGAGGACCTTCGGGCATATGTTTGATCAGAATTTGTGAGCCCCATGGAGAAGGTGAGCCAGTTATTTTAGCTCACCTGGTTTGACTGCTGTGAATTGCTTCATACTGGGGGAATTGGAGCATTGAACATCTTGTTCACCTTTTTCATGACCCCTTCATACCACACCTCTTTTGGGAGACAATAACAAAAACAGAGCTGAGAATTCCCAAGGGGGTGAGGGCAAGGTAAGCTTTTCAGAGCTGCGCCAACCTGATACTCCCCAGCTCAGGTGGGTCCCTGCTAGTCAGTCTCAGGGAAAAGAAAAAATCCCTTCTTCTTTTCTCCCATTCCTTTTTGATATTATGTATATGTATACATGCATATACATATATATGTATATATGCATATGTATATGCATGTATATATATGTTTTTCTTAATGAATAGTGATTCTCTTAAACTGAGCAAATATTTAATTTATGTCATAGCTTATGTGTGACCTGTTCTCTTTGAAAAGTTGTTTTTTTTGAAATTTTGTGCTAACTTGGGAATGGGGGTGGGTGGTACAGAAATTCTGGGCCCTTGGACAATGTTACTTGCTAGGAGTGGAGAGGGGGGAGGACTTTGACATAATAGCATCCTGAAATGGATAGCATCTGGAACTCTACAAGCATTTCACAAAAATGCTTTTATGCATCCGCAGGACCTCCATGCAAAGCAGGGGGAAGCCAGAAAAAACTGAGGGTCCTGAAAATCTTGTGTGTAAAGGAAAAGGAGGCCTCCTGGCTCCTGTTGGCTAGGGACACCACAGTCTATTTTAGGAAAGGAAATTCTATATCTCATCCCCATTCACCTCAACACCTCTTTCTACCCGGAGAGACCTGCAGCCAAGGGGGTACTGTGATAATCCACAATAAGGAGCCCTTGATCCCTGGTATATCTAACTACCCTCTTAAGACAATTGGGCCCCAGCAGGCTCCTATTAGTCATGGTAGAGGTTCCTTGCTGATATGAAAAAAATGGATGAATTTTTTGCAGTTATGAAAGATACTCTCCTATACTATTTTCTGGAGAGCTTCCCAACACCTCTGGACTAAGAGTTTCATGACTTGGTTAGGGGATCCTTTTCTACTGTAGCCATGAAACACCCTATTCCTCTAAAGAGAAAAGGGACCTTTTTGAGCCTCCTCTTCTGAAAAAAAAACATTTTAAGTTCAAGCTAAATGTCTGGGATCTACCCAGCAGGAAGGGATGACCTCATCATACCCATAGAAGCCATGAAAATCATGGTATCCTAACCTGTCATTTGACCACAGGTGATGTGGGTTAGTCAGTTATTTTCCAGTCATGTCCTACTCTTTGTGACTCCATTTGGGTTTTTCTTGGCAGTGATACTGAAATGATTTACTATTTCCTTCTCCAACTCATTCTACAGATGAGGAAATTGAGGCAAACAGAGTTAAAGGTCTTGCCCAAGTTCACACTAAGAGGTGTCTGAGGCTGGATTTGAACTCAGGAACATGAAATCTTGCTGAATCCAGACCTGGCACTCTATTGTACCACCATAGATGATAAGTAGTTATATTATATTTCATTTTTCTATTTGTATCCCAAATTCTTTGCATAATACCTGTCACATATTTCATAAATATTTATTGATCAATTGCTTACCTTCATTTTCTACATAAGGACATTGAACAACAGGAAAACTAATTACTTGTTTTCAAATGTAGAAAAGCCATTTGATTAAAGTGGATGTTTTTAAGTCAGTTAGGTGTCATAATGGATGGAACATTGGATCTGGAGTCAAGAAAATCAGAACTTAGATCTGGTATCATACATTTAACAAATTGTTAATAATTTGCAGTCTCAATTTCCTCATTCATAAAATGGGGGTAATAATAGTATCTACCTCACAAGTTTGGTATAAGATAACAGATAGATACATAGATCAATATATATATATGTATATATATATAAAACATATATATATATAATATTTTACAAACCTTAAAGCATTAAGTAAATGCTACATAATAGTAATAATAAAGTGGTATTATAATTCCAGTTTGCTAATTGTTAGTTCTTTATTATTTTTGTTGCCATCTAGACTTCTTTCTTTTCTTCTCTCTGAGCATAATCTAATTTCTCCTTTTTCTTCTCACAAATATGTCAGTGTATTTGCCTTTTGGATTTCCTCCACTGCCAGGTGAGTACAACATTGTTTACTCTAGTAAAATTAAAACTGTGTAGCAATACACCTAGAACACCCCTATGCAAGAAACAATTCCTTTTCTTGGGTCCACTTAATTCTCCTGTCTTCTGTGATGTGGAACAAGTCACTTAATAGCTTTATGCCTCAGTTTCCCCATTCTTAAAATGAGGGATTTGGACTCCATAGCCTCTTGTGGTCACTTTAAGCTCTAATTCTTAGAATCCCATTTATGGCTTATGGAAATCCAGTAAACCCTCTGAATGAAGTTCAAGGACTAAATTGCTGGTATTGGTTAACAGCCAGAGTAGTATCCAGGTCACCTGTCCCTTAGCTCAGGGCTCTTTCAATTCCCTGTTTCTTTTCCCTCCAGTTTTTGAGTAGACAAAGCTCCAAGTTATGTCTATGAAGTCAAGCCCCGAGGCAGCAGCTGTAACTGTTGTCTGAAAACCGCCATTACCACATATTTTAAAAATTACCATTTATGAAAAAAAAATATGACTCAGATCTAGAGATTATTATGGAATGGAGAGTGGATCCATACTATATTTTCCTCCTCTCTAGTTCTAGTTGCCCTTCAACACAGTTTCCTGCTTCCTTTGTCACTGATAAAGAAAACAGTGGTATGGGTTAGAGAGGGCCCCTTCCTTAGAATCTTGTTCTTTCTGGAAATTCAACCAGCGTGGCCTGGGGCTTCATGCACTCATACACCGAAACCAAATAGTCATTATCACTGTGTTCCTGAACCTAGAGAGATCTCTCATGGGTGTGGGTTTGTATAACAGGGCAACTGGCATTGACCTGGCACAAATGCAAATTTAAAAAAATGCAGGGATAAATGTTGCAATGACAAGGAAGGTGGAGGGGAGAAAGCAACAGGCTTATAAATTCCCATAGATCACTTCTGGTAGCCGAACTCACCTTTATCTGAAAGCTATAGACACAGATAAGATCGAACAGAGGGAGAGGGCAGGAGGAGGAGAGGGAAAAGGGGAGGGCTGAAATGAAGGTTAGGTTAAGCTGTTCCCAGGATGTTATTGAATCATATGGCAACATCCATGTTCCCCTATCTCCCTGTTCTGAGGTCCCCCCCTTAGAAATGGGGATTAGCTATTTTACCCTTCAGTAAATTAGGAGGGGAATGGGATATGGGAAGGACCAGAAGGGTGATAATAGAGAGGGCATATTGGGTGTGGGAGTGGTCAGTAGCAAAACACTTTTGAGAAGGGACAGAGTGAAAGGAGAAAGAGAATAAATGGGGAAGGGGATACAATTAGCAATAGTAATTGTAAAAAAATATTCAAAGCAAGTTTCTTCGATGGAATATTTTTGTTCTCTGGAAAACGATGAGCAGGATGCTCTCAGGAAAAAAACAAAACAAAACACCTGGAAAGTCCTCCATGAACAAAGTGAAATATACTGTATACAAAGTAACATGTTTTGGAATGGCCATTTGTGAATGACTATGTTATTCTCAGTAGTACAATCATCCACACCTACTCTGAAGGATTTATGCTGAAAAATTCTATTCATATCCAGAGAAGGAACTGATTGAGTCTGAATATAGATTGAAGCATTCTCTGTTACTCTTTCTATCTCTCTCTTTATTTTTGACTTAGTTTTTCTTGAGGATTTTTATATACATTAGGGTGGGTAGGAGATCTATGTTTTCTGTCACAACTTTACTTATGGAAATTTTTGCTTAACTTCACATGTGGTTTTTTAATTATGGGGAGGGATAAGGGAGAGAACCGAGAACTCAAACATCCTAAAAAAATGTAAACAAAAAATTGTTTTGAATGTAACTGGAGAAAATATTAAATAAGTAAAGTAAATTGATTAAAATAAATAAATATTTTTTAAAAAGAAAGAAATGGGGATTTGAAAGCTTGAAGGCCTCACTAGCCCATAGGAATCTCTTAAAGATAACTGAGACTCTGGTAGGAAAATGTATCTTGCCTTTAAAAAAAAGCTTTTATGTCCCTATGTAAAGCTTTTCTATGAAAAAAATTCATTTACCTGTGGTCTGGTTCTATTAAAAAGGATGATCTGTGTCTTGAAATGCATAGAAGTCTCAATGAGAATAATAGTAATAAGTAGTGATGATGATGATGATGATGATGATGATGATAATGATGATGATGATGATGATAGCACAGCACTTAAGGATTTGCAAAGTGCTTTATGTATTTTCTGCAAGTTGATTATTTTGGAAGTCCCATTTTACTGAAAAGGAGGATGGATAATAGGGAGAAAAAAGGAAGCCCTGTACTACCATAAGGATTATGTGTATGAGAATGTATATTCTAAGACTTCTAAAAGACTTTATATATATATATATATCTCTTTTGAACTTCACAATAGCCTTGTAAGGGGGTACTATTTATATTCTTTCCATTTCACAGATGAGGAAGATGAGGTTCTAGATTAGTCAGATTTGATGTTTCGAGGAACAGCGATATGAATAGATCTACCTTAATTTCAGGATTTACTGTATACTATATAAATTGCATGGGCAAAGTACCTAAAATGTGTGTATATGGGCTTCATGCTTTGTGCTGGGATTTTTGTTTGTTTGTTTATTTATTTTTTTTCTTCTGGGAAATATAGATGCAAATAACTGCTCCCAGGAGAGAGAGGAGAACCTCAAAATTTTTCACAAATTAAAATGTACTTGGAAATTTATTTTAATAAAATAAATAAAGATGCAATAGAGATAATGTAAATTTGTGGCTTTCAGAACCAATATATGGCTTCAAGGATCCATTTTTATTTGACTTTGACACCACTAATCTAGTCCAATAGCCTGACTCTCAGTGATCCACACATCTTAGGGGATTGGCAGTTTTCTATAGAGATAGACAAAGAGAAATGGAGTTTATTGCAAATATGCCAATCTTAAGTAGATCAGATAAGGATAAGGATGGGGTGGGGCAGAAGATCTTGGGAGGAATGGGATATTTATTAATTATGCTAGCTGTGTTTATCTGCATAGGTTTTATGAAGAGGATTTACCTAATCCATCTGTATGAGGCTCAGAGTGAAAAGTGATTTGACTATGGTCACACAGCAAATAAATGTCAAGAAAAAGAGAAATTCAACACTAAGTCTCTGAGCATGAAGTCCAGCTCTCTTTCTACTACAACAAATTTCTTTTCACACATACACACACACACACACACACACACACAAACACATGAAATATGTATATATAAATATATATGTAGGAATAGATAGATGGCTCAGTAGATAGAATGACAGACAGGCAGGACGACCTGAATTCAAATGTGACCTCAAATACTTCCTAATTGTTTGACCCTGGGAAAATCCCTTAATCTTGTTTGCCTCAGTTTTATCATCTGTAAAATGACATAGAAAAGGAAATGGCAGATCACTCCAATATCTCTACCAAGAAAACTCTAAATAGGATCATGAAGAGTTGGACATGAATGAAAAATAAGTGAACAAAACCAAAAAGTATATATGTCATATGTCTATTTACAATATGTGCAATATTATATATAGCATATACCTACATATGTGTGTATGAATGTATATTATAGTAGAAAAATATCTGGCTTTAATGCACACACACATATACATGAAAAGCAGTATGGTGTAGCAGAGAATTGAATTTTAATATTTTACCAAACTCTGTGCTTAGCCTTATTTGACCTATATGTGTGTATATAAAGTGCATGTCTATACAAGTGAGTACATATACAAATATACATGCACATATATAGATACACATAAAAACTATGGATCCATACTGTGTTGGAAGTTTATATATGTTTGTATATGTATATGTGGATTATGTGTATGTGTGTATACAAATATGCATATTCTGCTCTTGGTGTGTGTATGTGATAAAGATTATCGTGGAGAGCTGGGTTTGTTGTCTAGATTTTGCTATTCTACCAAACTCTACTCTTAGCCTTCACTGACTTATTCCAGATTGTTTTGTTTGCAATACTGTCTAGAAAGTCCCTTTGTCTAACTCAATTTAAAACTGCAGAGCATATGTATTTGTGTACATATATACATATATATATGTACATACAGAAATCAGACAAGAAAGAAAAAACACTTACATAAAAATTCTATATAATTGCTTTTTGGAGGAAACTCCCATACCACATTTCACCATCTGCTACCCAATTTCTCTGACTTTGTAACTTCTTTTTCCATCTCTACAAACACCTGTATTGTTGAGACAGTTTAGCATTTACAGCATAATGACTCAGAAAAACCAAATATGTGGAAGAAACCATCCCATTGTCATTTTTATCTTGAGTAGAATGCTCTCTGAGCTGAATAAATGAGGAAGAAGGGGGAAAATTGGCCAACCAGCTTTTCAGATTTATCTTGTTGGAGGAAATAGTAGCTTCTAGAGTTGGAACTCTGATTAAATTAAAAAAATATATATCTCTTGCTTGATCATCACCAAAACAAGGAAGCAAGCTGCACAATAAATCTCTACAGGAAGAATAAAAAGAAAGGAATTGCAACTAATCCCTTCCCAGGTCACACCTAAAGTATATCTCTGGTAAGAAGAGGAGTTTATTTTGTCTGAAGGATTCTAAACATTTTGTTGAAGGAAGTATATATGAAGAAAGAGCCATAAGGCACCTGCTTTAGCCACATGAAAGGCACTGAGCTGGAAAGAAGGTTTAATGCTCTTTGTCAGTTTCTGGGTAGTCTTCTACTGTGTTGGTTCTGCCAGAGCATCTGGTTCATGACATTGGCTTATTATTTTTAGGGAACTGATCATAATCATATTTATTTACTAGACCCATGATTCCATTGATATATGGGGCTCCTTTGTGAGGTACTCCCTCTGCCAATACTGATCAGCAACCTTTTCTAAAACTAGCATTTTAGAGTTGCCAGGGTCATTGAGAAATTAAGTGATTTGAGCAAGGTTGCTTAATCAGTATGCGTCAGGACTTGAGATATGTGTTGCTAATTCCAAAGTGTTCCCATTTATATCCTCAAACTTTTGTTCTCAGTATCTTTATATTATTATACTAGTAAATATTTATATGATTTTATACTATTAAATAAATAAATTATATACATATATAAGTATTATGCTACACAATTATACTACTTTATACTATGAAAATTATTGTGCATCTGTCCAGTTTTTATTTGTGTGGGTTATATTTACTTTGTTAGAAATAAAAATTAATTTTTAATTTATAGACCCTCTGATAGTGCTTCTGAGAACCCTCAGGATTTTTTGGATTGCATTTTGAGAACCACTGTTCTGCATCATGTTGCTTCTAATCATATGAACACAGGTTAATATTAATAAAGTAACTATGATGCCAATTTCATGATACTGTTTCATTGTGGGTTGAATTAATGTTCCCTGCCAACCCCACAGTGTTTTTATGACTTATAGTCCTAAAGAGTAGGGATTCTCTTTTTATCTTTCTTTGTATTCCCAGTATATAGTACAATTCACAGGATATAATAATCACTTAATAAATGCTTGTTGACTGCCTTTCAGGCACTGTTTGGGTTGCAAATTCACTGAATAGATACATAGTATCCAGAAGAAATTCACAATCAAATATATATACATATTTCAGTGATGAGAATGGAAAAGAAAAAAGGAAACTTGGTATCATGGTGTCATGGAAGAAGCATTTAGACTTAAAATTAGATGACTTATTAGCCGGATATACCTGAGCAAATAATAAAATTTCTCTGAGCTTCAACTTCCACACTTATAAAATGGGGACAATAATGATTCTACTACCCATTTGTATGGAATAAATTTTAAAGTGTTAATAGACTTATGAATTATTACTAATAGCCTGGCCTTTTTCTGTCTTTAAAAATCTTTTCCATATATAAGAAGTCACTTTATCTTGATTCTTGGGGACTATGGTTGTGGAACATTTATATTGGCAGACTTTTTCAGTATGAGTCTGTTTTACTGAACTATTTTTCCCCTTATTTTTTATTCGTTTTGTTAAGGGATTAGTTTCTGGAAGAGGGAAGGAAGAAGGATCTCCTGGGAAATATAGGTTGTGTAAAACCCAAAGTTATCAATAAAATTTATTTTTCTGAAATCATGAATATCAAAAGTAGCTAAATGAAATTGCATCAATATTCACTATTTCACAAACTTTTATATTTGGAAAGTTCTATAATTTGTAGAATTTAAAAAAACCCTTTTATTAAAATTTAATTTTTCTTAAAGTTACAAGATATTTCTTGTTCAAATTGTAAATTGTCTCATTCTTTAAAGACAATCTCCCTGTGCTAAACCTGAAAGAAACCACAGGCTACTATAGTCAAGGTTGGGCCCCAAAGTGTAATTGTAAGGCAGATACCCAAGGTTGACAATAAAGTATTGAATGATAGATGGAAAAATAACAATGGCAAGGTTTTTTATGTGACTGATGCATATGGAGGTTGAGATAAATTATATTTCTGCTCTCATCTTTTTGACTGAAATATAAAGGGGATGAGGGCATTGCTATCAGAAGTCACTATTTCTTCTCCCTCTCCTCCCATGTTTCTAGTGCTTTCTTGACCATGATGGAAGCTTCAAGACAAATTGTATAGTTGAGTGCTAGCTTCTGTGGGAGCATGACAGAAATTAGAAAGGCAATAATAATAATAGCTAGCATTCATATAGTGTTTTAATGCTTGCAAAATACTTCACAATTATCATCTCATTTGGTTCTCACAATAACCTGCGAGATAGGCAGTATTATTATCCCCATTTTATAGATAAGAAAATTGACATACACAGAGGCACGTGACTTGAGCAGGATCACACAACTAGTAAATGTCTCTGGCCATATTTGAACTTAAATCTTCCTTATTCTAAATCTAGCATTCTATTCACCATATCACTTAGTTGCCTCAACTTAAAAGTAGGGCATAAGTTTTTATCCCTACTTCAGTTATCCCTAACTTCAGAAAAATTCAGTGTGTTGTGGAAAGCATCCTAAACCCTAAGGTAAGAAAATGGCTAATTGGATTCAGTCATCCTCACTCAAGCAAGAGTCATGGTGGGAGACCTTCATTTTATGGAGGTAACTGAAATCTTGAAGTTACCAGAATGGCTCTTTTGGGTATCAGGTAGGTTAAGGTATGAATGGAAGCCTTACAGAGAGAGCATCATTTCACTATTGAGAGAGCTCTGGGATTGTGCCAAGTTGTAGCAGTATGCAATGAACTGTGCCTTAATGGTGCTGATAGAAAGCTCTATGATAAATCCAACAAGAGAAGTTTTCTCTGTTCCCAAAGCAACTAGGTTTGAAGCCAAAAGTCTTCCTCACCTCAGACCATATTTTTTAAAAAGAAGATTGCTTCCCCCATGCTCACTTGTATGGGAGTTTATAGGAGATTTTAGTCACATACACAATCTGAAAATATTTTTATTGGCATATTGGTAGAGAAGGAACTGAGGTTTGAGCA
The DNA here is from genome assembly GCA_023553655.1 of Myrmecobius fasciatus. NCBI lineage: Eukaryota > Metazoa > Chordata > Mammalia > Dasyuromorphia > Myrmecobiidae > Myrmecobius > Myrmecobius fasciatus. The sequence continues at coordinate 830,918 of JAJPUD010000114.1, read as the reverse complement.
TACTCTTCTGCCTAACATTAAACTCAAATATTATGTGATGCCAGCACTGAGTGGAATATATGTTTATTTACAAATGTATATGTACACATACATATTATACTCATGTACATGTATATATATATATATATTATACAATATACACACATAAATTTGAGCATAATATATAACATACATTTATGTACAATATAAGGCATATTATGTATATATCATGCACATATGTTTGTATATACACATATGTATATGTGTGCACACACATATATACTGTATATGTAACCATGGTGATTTGTAAACACATAGTCAATCAACAAGTACTTATTTACTTACTTGGGGGGAGAGGGCACTATACTAAGGACTGCTAACAAAAATATAAGCAGAAGGAAAGCCAGTCATTGTCCTCAAGGAGCTTACATTCTGATGGAGGAAGACAACATATTAAAAGAAGCTGAAAAGGTGTGTGTATTGAAAGGGAATGAAGGGTGGAAAAGGGTACCCCACATTTTTTTGTGGAGAATGGTACAGAAAGTTGTCCAAAGAGTCAGGAGCAGAGTAGAGAATAATGAAGATATAGTTGACCTGGTCACTTACCTTAAAGTGAAGGTTCTTGGAGGAACCAACTGATTAGAAGAAGAGGACCCCAGGTGAAATGTGCCTCCAGTACGATAAAGCCAGGGGCACAATGAATGTCCAGGATGTAGAAGCTGTAAGGATGTTCTGAAATTCCAGAGTAAAGAGGCTACTGTGTCATGTGGGAAAAAGTCAGGCTAGTCAGAAGTGGAGCTTGGGATGGAATGAAACAAAATTGTTGCTCAATTTTTCTTCAACTAAATATCAAGATTTTTTTTTCATTTTACAATCTTCTTCCTGCCTAGTTTCAGGTAACAATGAGTTTTTAAATCCATCCATACCTGAGGTGCTATACTAATGAGTCTAGTAGAAACAGATACTCAGTACTCCATGAAATCCCAACATGGCTAGACATGCCTACCTGGCAACCATTTTGTATTTATTGTATTATATTATTAATTTGGAAGGAAAGGATTTTATTTCATTAGGAGGTTACTCTAAAAAGGGAACCAGCTGCTTTGAAAAGCACTTATAAGTCAATTTAGTGTATGCTGCATATACTATCAAGGAGAGAAAAGGAAAAAGGAAAAAGAATCCTAACGTATGCTATGTGTGAATACTGGAGGAGTAAAAGGCACAGATCTAGACCAGCAAAGACATTGAGATGATACAAGGTGGATGATCCTGATCTAAATTTGTCTTGCTTGGCCCTAAAGGGAAGAACCCAGACTATTGAGTGGATAATGCAGAGGCAGATTTAGGCTTGATAAAAAGAAACACTTCCTAGAAATTAGTGCTGTCCACAAATACAATAAGATCTGTTAGGAGGTGGTAACTTCTTCCTTCCTGGAGGTCTTTGAGGAAAGGCTAAATGATCATCTGTTGGGATTACTTATGCAAAGATTCTTGCTGACCAGTCTAGGCTAGTCTGTTTAACTGCTGGCATCCCTTCTAACACAGAGATTCTGTGATTGTATGTTTCTTACATTTAATAGAATGAAAAAGTGATAAGAACAGTAGAGTCAAGATTAAGTTGGGTTGGAAAGGAGAGCTGCTCTTATTATCTGCTTTATTCCCCAAGGTTTTGGTTTCAGAAATATTGTACCAGGACCTGAAAAGTGTGCACAAAAATGACAATGTAGGGATGCTTCCAAGGTGGGACTTTTAAAAGGAGAACTGAGGAAGTCAGGAGGAAGAGGAGAAAAACAAGCTGAGCTCAAAACATGCTTTCATACCACTGTTGCAGAAGTGTATCCTTCTCCTCTTGTTATGCTAAATGTACACTGTATTATGTGCAAAAATTGAAGTCTCCCTCCACTCACCTCCAACAGTCTGCTGATGTTGAGATTTCATGCTGTTTCTTCTTATTGGTCTTTGGAGACCACCCCCATCAGCACCATGGACAGTGCTGCCCTTGTAGGTTGACTTTCCTGTGGACAATAGCTGTGATCCACAGCAATTGTCATAGAGGCATCAAGATGCAACACACTTCGTTACCATCCAAGAAGTAAGTTACCAATTTATCCTGTTCCTCCTTTAGAGCAGAAGTTGGGGCTAATTGCTCAGGACTGGGATCAGATCAGGAGCATGACTCAGGCTAAATATCCAATCAGACATCCCTAGGGAAGTTGGAAAGTGGTTGGGTTTAGATCCCGTATGTAGATAGTGTTGCTGTAAATGTATTGTTCTGTCTTGATTTTATCTCACATTTCTATTTCAGCTCTAGTGGATGGAGAATTGGCCTTGAAGTTAGGAAGAGCTGACTTAAAGGACTACTCTAGAACACACTACCTATATGACTCTGGGCATACCAGGACAACTCTTTAATCCTAAAAAATGTGAGAGAAGAGCTGATCAGCATTAGCAGGGAAAGTGCCTTAGAAGAAACTTCCCACAAAATTGAAATCATATTGTGCTTCCTCCTAACCCCCAAATCTTTCTTTTTAAAACTACTACAATGTGAAATTATAAGTAACATAGTAAATGGCCCTGGGGAGGGAATTTGAGATGAATGACACTCAGAGGAAAAGAAATTCAAAAGACTACAGAATTCCAATCCATGCAATGAGTTTAAAAGATGGCACCATAATACACAGAGTCCTGCCTGGAGTCAATTCAAATTTTGCCTCCATCACTTACTGGGCAAATTACTTAGCTTCTGTTTGTTTGAGTTTCCTCATTTGTAAAATGGGGGTGTAACAACACCTAACTCCCAGGTAGGATAAGATGAGATAATATTTGTAAAACACTTGACATAGTATTTATCACATAGTAGGCATTATGAAAATACTACCTATTAGGTTCTGAAAAGACTGAAGATGAAACACATTACTCATCACCTTTTAGAAAGGAGATGAATTTAAAATGCAGAGAAAGACATACTTTGGGACATATCCAATGTGAGAATTTGCTTTGTTATACTATGCATGTTTAGATTGAGGGTTTCTTTCTTTCCTTCTTTCTTTCTGCAGTGGTATTCTTAAATTTGGGAAGAACTAGTGGGAGGATAAATTATAAAATTATTTTAAAGGACTGTGGGCTTAGAAACTCAAATATATGTGAACCTGAACTATTCCTTGGAAACCTGGATGTAGAATGGGGCTGTTATAGTAGCATCTATCTTTTAATATGGTTTTAATGATAATGAGAAACGTAGAAGAATTATGTCTTGCTATAGGAAGACTGTTCCAGAATATAAGTGAAAGGGGGGAAAATGTTGCTACTGTACTATAGTTTTTTATTGACTTTGTCTTATTTATTGACTTATTCTTATAAAGTTTTCCAGCTGTTTGTTTCCTAAAATAACTCTCCATTTCCCACTTCCACACCTTTGTCCAGGTTGTCCTCCATGGCTGGAATGCATTGTGTCCTTGACTCCACTTCTTAGAATCTCTAGTTGACTTCAAAGTTCAAATCAAGTACCACCTCCTAAGTGGAGCTTTTCCTGACCTTCCCAGCTACTAATGCCTTCCCTCCTCAAACTTTTTTGGATAAAATCTAGTTGACAGAATGTTTCTTTTCTTTTTTTCTTTTTTTGTCTTTGTATCACAAGCAACTGGCTGTGTTTATTATGCATACTTATTGACTGAGTGATTGATAATGAATTTTTTCTTACTTGGCAAACAAAAAGCATGCCCTCCACACAGAATAAAAAGGCATTGGTACATGGTACAATTCAATCCACTTCTTACTTGCCTACTTATGCTAGAGTCAAGGAATAAATGGAATAAATCCCTGATCTTTAGTCACTTGCATTGTTTTTAGGGGACTGGGAGTGGGTGGTAAAGAATAGGGAAGAAAAATATAATGTACATGATTTAACCTAACTGCAGTGTTGACTAAACTTATGGTAAAAACCTCCTCTAATTCTGACTTGGCTAAAAGGAATTCTGTGGGCAATTCAGAATTTTTGGAAAGTGATTTGGAAGTATGAGGTGTACAATGTACACAAAGAAACTTCTAGATATGTGTCAGGATTGTCACAGGATACATGAAAAACTAGCTCTGTTGTTCCTTAATGGAAGATTAATTTTAAGTACCTCCATAGCCTTTCCCATCTGAAGGTAGACAAATATCCTTATCCCTGTTTTTGATTTGGCCAAACTGGGATGCTTTGAAGTTATACAACTTATGTACAGCCACAAAATGAGTCAGTGTTAGAATTAGGCAATAACCTGCTATCCTAAATTCCTTCTCAGTTGTTACTAGACTTAGTAAAATGATCCCAGGCTATTTTTCTTATTTTCTTTGTCTGCATTCTGAGTAAAATCGATTGGATTTCCCTTCTCTTACATTCAATTTAAGATATTTTGTTCTAAGCAATCCAAGTAATACAACACCATCTACTCAATAAATATTTATATATTTATATGTTTATAAATAAATATGAATAATGGAATATACATAAATATTTACATATTCAGTATATGTATGTATATATGTATGTTATATATAATATGTATATATAATATATGTGTATATGTATATATATTTTGTATATATGCACATAATAGAATATTGGAATAATGGAAAGATCATAGGTCAGGGAGTTGGAAGACCTAAGCTCAAGAACTGTTTTTAATGCTAGTCATATGACTTTAGGCAAGTCATAACAGAGCCAAGTGTGTAATAAAGTTTTCTGAACTTAGCCAAACTGCTCCTCAGACCAAGAGACTTTATACATCTAGTCATCTGTATTTGTACATAAACTTTTCAGCATGATAATAAAGCTTGTCAGAACTTTTGCTTTGTTGGCAACATAGTTTTCTAGACTTAAGGTCATCTTCACATTATGGTAAGAAGTGAAACCAAGAATATTAGTGAAGATGTTGGAGAAATGAATAAATATAAATTGTTGTCATTTCCTCTAAAAAGATTGTATAGTGGATAGAGAACTGGATTCTGAGACTGGTCCTTCTGTGGTATATACTATCTGGGTAAGCCTGACCTCTCAGTACCCCCAGGAAATGCTATTAAAATGTAACTTGCAGAGCAGATACTAAACTGCATTGGTAATTCATTAGGTGTTGCCTAGATCATTGAAATCATAGATTCATTTCCTATCCCTCTATTGCTCTCTTTTTCCTGCTAGAAACTCAGATATTTTAGAGATTAATTTGAATACTAGTTTTAAGTGCATAGTCTTGTGCTGGTGAGAATTCTTTTGTTTTTGTTTTTGTTTTTGTTTTTATTTTATTTTTATTTATTAGTATTTTATTTGCAAAACATATGTATGGGTAATTCCTAAACATTAACCCTTACAAAGCTTTCTGTTACAAATTTTTCCCCCCTACTCCCCACCCCTACCCTAAATGGCAGGATATCCACTACATGATAATTATGTTAGAATACTTAAGAAATCGAATATAGGTATAGTTATTGGATCATTTTTTTGTGCAGGAGAAATCATATCTACAAGAAAGAATAATCCAAATAAAGGAAATACAATGCAAGCAAACCTCAATAGAGAGCATGAAAATGTTATGTTGTGGTCCACATTTCACATCCCACTCTCTGGGTATATATGGCTCTCTTCACTGAACAATTGGAACTGGTTTGAAGCATTTCATTGTTGAAGAGAGTCATGTCCATTAGAACTGATCCTCATATAGTATTGTTGTTGCCGTGAATAATGATCTCCTGGTTCTGCTCACTTCACTGAGCATCAGTTCATGCAAGTCTCTCCAGGCCTCTCTGAAATCAGCCTACTGGTCGTTTCTTATAGAGCAAGAATATTCCATAACATTCATATACCATAATTTATTCAGCCATTCTCCAATTGATGGGCATCCATTCAGTTTCCAGTTTCTAGCCACTACAAAAAGAGCTGCCACAAACATTCTTGCACATGTGGGGCCCTTTCCTTCTTTTATGATTTCTTTGGGATATAAGCCCAATAGAAACACTGCTGGGTCAAAGGGTATGCATAGTTTTTGATAATTTTTTGAGCATAGCTCCAAATTGCTCTCCAGAATGGTTCGATCCATTCACAACTCCACCAACATTGCATCAGTGTCCCAGTCTTCCCACATCCCCTCCAACATTCATCTTTATCTTTTCCTGTCATTTTAGCCAATCTGACAGGTGTGTAGTGGTACCTCAGAGTTGTCTTAATTTGCATTTCTCTGATCAATAGTGATTTGGAGCACCTTTTCATATGATTATAAATAGTTTTAATTTCCTCATCTGAAAATTGTCTGTTCATATCCTTTGACCATTTATCAATTGGAGAATGGCTTGAATTCTTATAAATATGAGACAATTCTCTATATATCTTAGAGATGAGACCTTTATCAGAACCCTTAAATGTAAAGATGATTTCCCAATTTGATGCTTCCCTCCTAATCTTGTCTGCATTAGTTTTGTTTGTACAGAAACTTTTTAACTTAATATAATCAAAATTATCTATCTGGTGTTCAATTAGGAGTTCCAGATCTTCTTTGGACATAAATTTATTCCATCTCCACAGGTCTAAGAGGTAAACTATCCTATGTTCCTCTAATTTGGTTATAATATCACTCTTTATATCTAGATCATGAACCCATTTAAATCTTATCTTGGTATGCGGTGTTAGGTGTGGGTCCAGCCTTAATTTCTTCCACACTAGTTTCCCATTTTCCCAGCAGTTTTTGCCGAATAGTGAGTACTTATCCCAAAAGCTGGGGACTTTGTGTTTATCAAACACTAAATTGCTAACATTATTACCTAGCTTGTCCTGATATCCTATCCTATGCCACTGATCGACTGCTCTATTTCTCAGCCAGTACCAGATGGTTTTGATGACTGCTGCTTTATAATATAGTTTTAGATCTGGTACAGCAAGGCCACGGTGGTGAGAATTCTTTAAGGGATATGTCATTTTTCCTTTCTCAAGTATGGCACAATGAAGTTTATTCTAGCTCAATCAGATCTCAATTTCTTCATCTGAAAAATGGGATGTTTGAACCAGATGATTTCTAAATTTCTTTAGACTCTCAAATTTAATGACTTGTCTTCAAAATATAGCAAAAATAGTTACCAGATAGAAAAGTGGCCAAGTTAAAAATCCTGGGAAAGGAAAAAACTAAACAAACAACAAAAAAATGATATACAGTAAAACTTAACGCCCCATAAAAGCCAGCTACACCTGCTGTTTCTGAATTAATATTTCCTTCTGGACTCTCAATTTTCTCCCATTTGGAAGTAATGGGGTTAGTATATAAACCTGCAGGTATAACAAAACAACTACCTCCTTTAATCCACCTTCTCATTCTGATTCCCACCCACTCAGAGAAATCAATGGACTTAATCATGATAATGGTTCCACAATGATAATTGGTGACATAATATTAAACTCAATTATTGACCTTGCTCTAATCAGCACATTTTCCCTTCCAATTCTGATGATGCATCCTATTACCTAGTGATGTATAATGAGCAACATTTGCATCTATGACCATTCTTAGTATTATCTAATCATTGCTATGTATTCAAGCATAAATTTACAGAAATTTACTGAAAATGTTAAAAAAAAAAACCCACAACAATAACAAAAAGAAAATCACACAAGTCTTGTCATTGCAGTTAAATCACTCAGGAGGAAAAAAAAAGTTTTATTAATATAGCATCAGGAGGGAAGGAACAAAAATGGACTTTTGCATATATTCCAGACTTTCAATTCAACATGTCTGTTGCCATTATTGTCCTCCCACTAGCTGCTTCATGCCAAATACTATGTAGTCCCATATGTACCATCTGGTGATATTAAGTAAACTTGTCTGAGGCTTCATAGATAATAGCAAGATGGGACTTTTGGAGATCAGACTTATAAAACAACCAGTGAAAATTTAAGCCCTTCCTTAGAATGTCAGCTTCTTGAGGGAGGGGATTTTCACCTTAGTATTCCTATCCTCAGCACTTATAACATTGCCTAGAACTTTGTTATCAATAAATGTTGATTTGTTAACTGACTGGTATAATTTCATTAATAGAGAAATTTGGAATTCAATATTATATTTTAAAAATTTTAATTCTTGGAATTTACACATAAAAAATTGATGGGCAGAGCCCCAGCTCTGAAGTCAGGAGGACCTGAGTTCAAATTTGATCTCAGACACTCAACACTTCCTAGCTGTGTGACCCTGGGCAAATCACTTAACCCCAATTGCCTCAACAAAAAGAAAGAAAGAAAGAAAGGAAAAAAGGAAGAAAGAAAGAAAGAAAGAAAG